>NW_019060657.1:131771-159487 GCF_000696155.1 Zootermopsis nevadensis | reverse complement strand
ATTAAATTCTCGTTTTATCACCCATGTCAGCGCTATGTTAGTACCTCCTTAATGCTATTCCTCATTTGCATACAGGAATAAATGGCCACATTTAACACTTGAACAGGAAGTGAAAATAGTGCAGCGATGAGAATGTATATTATCTGCATTCGGGGTCTTACTTCCACGTCCAGTTGTGTGTTCCTGTGACTTGCTCTACACACGTCAGGTCGCCTAGTTCAGCATCAGCTGATTTCACTAATTAGCCCCATCCCTTTGTGCTAGTAAGACTGCAGCTAAGCCCCTCAGGTAACAGGACTTGGATGTAGTAACAGTTCTCTTCTGGACGAAGGCTTATGAGAATTTGACTGTATAATTTTCTTACATGCAATTTTTCAGGTTATCAGAGCAAACCTTTGTTTCCTTTTTACGTACCTAGGCTGTGTAAATAGGTCATGCAAATTTCAGAGTGGACGAAACTGGAAAGGACTGAGTACGTATGTAGCTTATTTTATCGTATATGCAGTTTATATATTTATTTTAGCGTATGGGAAACATACAGTCACGTTTGAAGGGTTCGGACGATGTAATATCGCAATTTGTGTTACTGAATTTATAGACTTTTCTGTCGTCCGGTATTTTAAAACAATACAAAGATTCGAAAAATCAACCCATTTCAGTTATCAGGGGGAAAATACAAAATGTCAGAAAGTCATTCTTGAAACCGTGTAGTGATGTTTAGAGCGGACACTTTTTCCTGTAGGAATATTCCTTTGGGCTTTGTTTAGTTTATTTATGTAATGCTATAAGCCTTCTGAATCCATGCAGGTAAGACGAAGATTCTATAGTTACGCGAAATAATTACGAATCGTTTTGAATCTCACGGCCTGCAAACAACAAACCTTATTAAACCTTCCATAAAAGACATCAGTAATGTTAAGAGTCAGTAATTCAATTTAAGAGCTCTGCAGAATTATTCCTCACAACCGAATGACTCAAGTTATTAACAAGTAATATACCGGTAATTGATCGAAGCGTCAACATTTTAAATTCCAATGATAAGTGTATGTATCACGTACTTTAAGATACAGTAACTTAATTTTTATCATAGACTCAATTATGACTTGTTAACTACTATTAGAAAAACAGTGATAATTTATGTTAACAGCATTAACAAAATAGACGTTTGAATGGATATGCGATGTGTTTTATTCGAGGTAATAATTACGTTAAATGCTAAATATTTCAGGGGGTTAAGTGAGGAAGACTTTTAAAACTGTCCGGAAATGTTTCTCGGTTACTGGAAGATGAGCTGAGTAAGATATGAAACTCGGTTGTCGTTGGACGTGTGTGTAAATCATTTCTGAGGGTTTAAGCCACAGAAAACCATTCAATAGGGGTCTGATCCTGTTTGTCAACTTAAGTCGGACGCAAATCAGAACAAATGACGCTGATTGTCGCGTTCCACCCTCATTAGCATCCATTCCGTCAAACATTTTCCTGGGCTGCCTTGAGGTCTTGAATCTATTTTATTCATTTAGGTCGGCAAAAAATCGTACAATGCCCAATGCTGCTTATTTCGAGGGACGAGTTTAATACCGCTAATGGGCTAGCAGCATCTATTCAGTGCTCTCAACACAACTTCGCAAATCGTCCCCCCAAAGTGGTCATCTTGGAGCAGAAGTTCCTCTTGACTGCAATAGAGCTGCTGTGCTTCTTTCAATGAGACTGTCTTAAAGGTTACGGAGAGTGAAGCGAGGTCCATAGTTATCGTCGCAAGTACAGACGTCCCAAAAAGCTGTGGACACACAACGATTACATAAGCCAGCATTTCGTATATATCTTTTTGGGACACACTGTATATCTGTATGGCTATTCGTAATACAGAGGGAGAGATACATTAATATATAACAGTAATAAAGTCGTAGTGTTACTTTTGGACACTTTCGTATGGTTAAAATGGCCTAATTTCATATGGAAAGAAGTTATGCATCTTATTTTGACAGTGTATGTGCCTGTACTTTAAAGTCTGGAGCTTATTTGGAGGTTTCGACGGATTTTAATGCTTGCTGCTAGCAGAAAATATCTTCAACAGTTGAGTAACTGTCGAGTTCTGAGGAACATCTCGAGTACCTGCTACACCGCCATTGTTTTGAAATGAGAGTTTGTTTACAAAGTGATAGAATGTTAGGTGTTGTCGAGAGCACTTAGTTGCCATGGAAACACTGTCTTTGCTGCCGAAGCTAAATAAGACAGACACATTTATCTGCTCATGATTTTTCAGAACTGGTGAAAACGGTTAATGTAAGCGTCCGGTTTGTTTTATGTGAACTTCCCCGAATTCCTTTTGGAAATGCCTTACTCCGGGCATGGTTCCTCAGGATTGAGTTACAGGAGTTCGATCTCCGGTAGGTTACAGTATCCCTCAAAATGTTGGTCACAGCTCCAACTCCTGAAACTGAGTGATTGTTATGATGACAGTAAGAATTTATTTGAATTATTTATGATCTTGGCAAAAGCCAAGAAAGACCGATTACAGCTGAGGATTTAAAGACAATACAGAACAAATATAATGCAATAAAATCTGTATTTGTGTCAGAGATAAAGAAATAAACCTGAAGAACAAAGTCGAAATGTACAACGGCAAACCTACAGAGTGAGATCAAGGAAAGATAAAAGAAATTCCAACTATGATGCCCGTAAGCAAAATATAATCTTTGTTAAAGTACCGATGCCTTTACACTGGAAGTAGAAACACTTCTAGCTGAGGAACTGCCCTTGAAAATTTGATTTATCTTAAAGGTAGGCCTGTGCGTACACTGACAGAATCAGACACTGAAGAAAAACTAGTTTTGTTTTTAAATATATTAAAAGGAATAAGGCGTAGGGATACCACTGCCTACAATAAAGTGTTGAGAGATTTGCCTTTACCATTTTTTGTAACAAACTCCTATAAATAATGTACTATACCATCAGGCAGCGAATTTTTTAGCCGTCGATGTTATGGAGATAGCCACGGTGGTCTAGCGGTTAGAACTCTGGCTTTGTAATCCTGGGGTCTCGGGTTCGATTCCCGGCGGTGCCCGAATTTATAACTTGAGTTGGGCAAGGCCGTGGTCTAGGCAACACGGAGTTTTCCTCCGTGGCATCCCAACAATTACTCCATTCACACACAGAAGAAGGCAATGGCAAACCACTTCTGGATCATCTGCCAAGAACGTATATGAACAGGTCCCAGTCCGAGAAAAGGATGGAAGGATCCTGTTCATATGGACCTGTCCTCAGACAGAACACTAAATAATAATAATAATGTTATGGAGTTCCAGGCAACAACATATAACCAAATTTCGGTATAAAATGCAATTAAATTCCTTTAATAATAGTAATAATAATAAGTGAGAGATCACTTGGGAGACCGAGATGTGTTTATTGAAATGTGTCGTAAAAAAGTAGGACGTAAAATACATCGTAATGTGGGATGAGATAGGAGGTTTGGAAGGAGGAAGTGGTAGTCTGTTTAAATAGATTATTCTAGTGGCTGAGGAAAACCATGTACGTTCTCAATGAGGATATCGCGTAACGCATCCAATATTCGAATACGTTATTCGGTACGCAAGCTAATGGAAATGCGACCAGGCCTTATGGTATTATCAAGGGTTTATTCATATTGCTTCTGCTATAGAGTTTATTAATCGTGTCAGAAAATCAGGTTTGGGACGTAGCTGCTAGTTTATATTAACCGGCCTCTGTTACAAGTTACTGTCCATGAAGTTCTGATTGAAGAATTTTTTGTTCTGGTGGACGTACAACGTGCTGTAGCTCTGCGCAATGTTAATTTCGAGTGACAGTCCTGAATAACTTGACGCAGTTAAAACACGCAATTCTCCTCTCTGTATTGCACAAATTTCATATCAACTCCACCGAAGGACTTGCGTTCACATTTATGTGGCATCTGTATGCATGTTTTAAGCTACCGAACCAACGTTTGTTAAAATATTTAATTGTGGCGAAGTTTCATTACAGTAAAGAAACTCAAAATGTCAGTCACACAAAAAAATATGTTTAGAATATTTTCATTGCTTCATGTATGAAACTGCATGTTAGTTATGTTTGTAGCAAGACATCTTCGGGCTTCGTTGACCGTCACAGATAAAAATGGCCGTCTTAAAGGTTGGCGGGTGTTTTAGTCTGGTAGAAGTTTAAGGACGTCTCAGAGGTATTTGCTTACATTTTCAGCAGTTTTTCGTGTGGAATTTATGTGATAAAATAGTTTTTAAATTATTATTTGAGAATACCGATATAATATTTTACTAAACCAGGTTTCGATTTGTTAAACAGCGATTTTTAAAAAAGCCACTGTCATGGCGGACAGTGGATTTAAGACGAGAGCCAAACCTAAACACAAGACAGCTTAAGAGTCGTGGCAAACTGCGATGGTCTGATTTTCGTCGTATCTCCATTATAACGCGTCCCTCTCTCTGGATTTTAAATTGTAGCCCCTGGTGATCATACAGCATTAGTGAGTTATAACGAGCTGTTACGTTGTAGTCAGTCTTGTTTTAGTGAGGGTTCTGTTCTCGAGACTTGTTTCATGTAGGTGGACGTAAAATAGAACTTGTAGTAGAAACAAAAGAAGTACGTGACTCGCACATGTTATGCGTCACAATAGAAATATGTTCGCCGACTTGTCTGCCTGGCCTACAGACGAGTTCTCTTCTACAGGTGGACGTCACACTGATAGTGGACTCTACGTTCAGTGGAATAGTTCCGGGGCGAAACTGCGACTACCTGGCAGTTCGAGGACGCGGTTACCGTGTTAGTCCGGATAACATTACTAACACCCCTGACTTCATGAACGCTGAACATGGAAAATACATATTACATGTTTTGTTTATTTATCTGTGGTTCACGTAACAACGCTGGTAGAATGTAAGACTTGAGGTTCTCACAGCGGTGAGTATGAAGATATCCGTCTTCTGGGTTATTGCGCTGTGTAGTCTGGTCGATGTTAACCAACGTTTCAGAGGTCATACTGCCTCCGTCATCAGGGCTGGTAGAAGTTTCGAGTAATAGAATGAACAATGAATTAGAAAGGATATGTAAGGAAGCGGTTGTGGTCTCGGTATTTGAAGGGAGGAGCTGAGGAAAACGAAGAAAATTCCTAGTCGCGATAGCCGGTCTGTGGGCCGATATTTAAACCTGGACCTCGGGAGTTCAAAGTGTTCGGCCTCTGTATTTTCTGTGTTTGTGTTAAATTCCTTTTAGGTTTCGTAATGAACAGCATCAGAGCCACGGTGATCTAGCGGTTATGACGCTGGCCTTGTAAGCCTGGGGTCTCGGGTTCGATTCCCGGCGGTGCCCGAATTTATAACTTGTGTTGGGCAAGGCCGTGGTCTAGGCAACACGGTGTTTTCCTCCGTGGCATCCCAACAATTACTCCATTCACACACAGAAGAAGGCAATGGCAAACCACTTCTGGATCATCTGCCAAGAACGTATATGAACAGGTCCCAGTCCGAGAAAAGGATGGAAGGATCCTGTTCATATGGACCTGTCGTCAGACAGAACACTACAAATAAAATAAAATGAACAGCATAAACTGCCACCGACAGCACGTAGGACACTTTACACTAATTATTTACTTATTTCTTCTGTTTAGGTACAGTATGGACTTGACTGAATGATTTCTGAGAGTGGAATCTGCCGCGACGCTTGGTGTATATGACATACAGCAAGGAGGAACTCCGAAATCAGGTCTGTTAATACATGATTGATATTTGAGTGGCTTTGGGACTGTTTGCCTTGGTGATGTATACGCTAAAACTGGCCTGTGATGTGGGTCGTATTGAGCACAGTAGATGGCTCTAAACATTTGTGGCGGTGACCTAGTACAGCGAAGACAATAATTAATACCGGTATTAATCACTGATGATATTGCTTAAATGTGGATTTACCGCGACATTTTGTGGATTCTGGTATAAATCGGTACTAAGTATTTTTTTTTGTGAAATCCGTTTTCAGGAGATAAAAACCTACAGACGGACGGGCAAGACCCAGCAAAATGCTCTCGCTCTGTGAACTCTGTTCTAAGAACTCATAAAAGCGTCTACAATAACTCGAGTCATAATATTCCGCAAGACTCCCTTCTTTCGAATCATGAAACGCGCTGCCTCACGGGCTTGTGTTATTGCGCTAGCGAGAGGTCAAGGGTCACAGGAGAGCCTGTCAATGTTTTTTCTTGTTGTTGAAGGCAATTAATTGAGCTGGCGAGCGCAAGGTGTAGATAGAAGTCACGTGACAGGAAACACGACTGCTGATTGGTTGACCAGATTCTTCGCTACCAAAAAAAAAACAAGACCGAACACAAGTCGCAATTATTGAAAGAATGGAATGATTTTCTGCGGAAGTTTCCATCGTGTTCTCTATATTAAAAGAGACGAATTTCCACTACGGTATGAGATTTCTTTATTCAATGCGTATGGCATTAGTGTCTTCTTTATAGTGTTAATAGTTTGTTTGCTTTTTTTATATTTTATTTAACGACGCTTGTTCGAGTTCGTGTCTTTCATATGTTGAATCACAAATGTCTGTTCGTGTTTTATATAACGGCGCTGTCCAGGGAGAGTCGAATGGTAATCAATGATGAATTGGAGAAGACGTGGAATTAAGAGGTTTTGGCCTAGTTTATGGTTCGGATCCCGGCATTTACGTGAGGCGGCTGACGATAAAGACGGAAATCTCTATCGGGATAAGAAGCAGGAGTACCAGCTTCTCAGCTGCAACGTTCGGTTGAATCACAAATGTTGTAGCAAGCGAAAAGTTTAAATTGGTGTAGAAGGAAAAGGTCGTGGCGTATTTTAAGACATGTCTTATCATCTACTTTGATTGAGTTGAAGAATACACGAAACTGATGTCAGCATTTCATGTCTTCTCAACGTATAACAACAGGATATATAATTAAATAATCTAACTTTAGAGTTTCGGATGGGATAAATCATAACCTCTCACTTTTAATAATTTTAAGCTTTAATTTAAGATATATTTTTTTTTTCCATGTATTCTCCCACAAACCAACCCAAATGTGAATTTCATTGTAAAAAGTTTGATGCTTTATGTAATTGAAATATACAACAGCTGTACACTAGTAGGCACTTAATATGCATGACTTAAAACTTACGATTTATGAAAAGGGGAAATTTGTACAATTCGAGATACGACTCGAGCCTCATACAACATTAGAAAACAGTCGCATTTAGTCCGCGGGTCGCGATGTGCCTGCTGTGGAGTTAGAGGTTTATGAACTTATTGAATTCCATTAATTGTAACGTTACTCTTTTCAGTTTGTTGTGTTTTTTTAAAAAAAAAAAATAAACGAGAAAACGCAAGGATGCATGAGCAATCTTCCTCCAGGCAAACAGATAAAGAAGGAAATAATGATTACGTCAGATTTTCACAATCTACAACTTGTTCAGTGCACGTTTTTTTGTAGCCCTGTTAGTCATGTGCTTGATTCAACTCACGGCAAAGAGTTGAACTCTGAGTCAATTAACATCCGATAGGCGGCAGCCCCGTCGACAATTGGAGTCGAAGAAATTTACCGTTATTCAAGAGCAACAATTATTGTCTAGAGCAAAGTTATGAATTAAGAGGCGAGGGGGAGGAAGAGGGGGGGGGGCATTGAAACGGAAAATAAACTTCTGTTTTCCTCTACTTTAGAATTTTATTTTGCCTTCATCTTGTTTTAATGGTAGAAACTTCTTGTCTGTGTTAAATGGATGGAAAATAACTTTTACTCGGCTGATGGTGGAGAATGATAAATTGAATGATAAACCGTTTCTGTGCATGAGAGGCGTATGTACGAAGTAAACGCAAATATATTCTTGTGTTTAGAAACGCTTTATGAAGGTAAAAGAACCGAGAATTCGTAATATCTGGCGTCGATGAACATGGATGATCAGCTTCAAGCTGTGACCGCCTTCAACCGTTGCTAATGTAATCTTCCGTGCAGACAACCTGACATCGGTCGACAATGTCAGTAAACGATATTGGAAAAATGGAGTAATCTTTGGAGTAATATTTATTTTAATGTTATTCTTAAGACTAATGAAAGTGGTTTTTGGAACCCAGTGATGAATCAGAAACCCACGACAGAATTAAAAGTCCACGTAAATGCCCGATTATAAATTAACAATATTCGTTGAACAGCATATTGTTATAATAACTGTAAAATGTAAACTAAAAACTTATTAAGGAAAAAATTGCAGTTTCTTGGTCTGTTCGCTTTCTTTTATTTCAGAGTTTTCCATTTTTAGCTCGGAATCTCATTCTCGTGTTTAATTTAATTGCTTTCATCAAAGTGTTACTAAGGCAATTTTCCTGAGCTCTCCTCCTCTCAACTGTCCGTATCGGTATTATTTTACAAAGCAGTTTAAAGACGATTCTATCTTCTTTCTGAAAGACACATCTTAATAAGTTCGCAGTTCTTTGATGTCTTTATTTCTAGATTAATTTTCCTACGTGAATTTTAAACGATAATTGACTTGTGAATTAATTTTTCCGTTGGACATCGAATTACGTCAAGAATTTCGTGTTCCCTTTCTGCGTTACTTTATTTTGCATACCTAGTTATAATTTTTAGAATGTTTTTTAGATTGGGGGATTATATGTACGAAGTGTCTCAAAATGGGACTTCATTTTAGCCCTAAGGTACGGCCAGTCATGCGATAGTCGTTGATGAATTTGAGCTCTGTCTAATCTGGTACTTGAATAGAAGTAGATGTTCAGGAGACAAAGGAAATTAGAAGGAAGTGCCTTCTAATAAATGTTATATATCTGCCAGTATTTTGGTAGGACATCCTTTTTCTTCATGGTGCATGGCAACCGAGAAATCTCGTCTTAATATATAATTTTCATCACAGGTTTCTAAACAGAATATATTTTGTGATTCACTCTGCAAGTTAGTACGTTCTAAGCCTCAGTCGGAACTCTAAATAAGTTCTTCATATACCTACCTAATATCACTGTGCATGTGTGTGATTCACTCTGCAAGTTAGTACGTTATAAGCTTCAATCGGAACTCTAAATAAGTTCTTCATGTACCTACCTAATATCACTGTGCATGTAAGAGATGTCTTACTCTGAGGAAGCTGTGAGTATAAAAGAATGAGGCGGCTTATTGGTTAAGATCACTGCTTCGTATTTGATAGGTAATCGGTCCGTTGCTTAGTACGGATACAGATTAGGTATTTTTCCGCAATCTGTCCAGATGAATGGTGGGATAATACATTAAAACAGGAATCTTAAACGAAACAAATGAAATCTGTTTCCGTGCTTTGAATGTAGGCCGCTCAGTGCGTTATATAATGCTGAATATTCTGCAGGCAGTGACTAATTTACATAAAAGGTTAATGTTCTCTGTTTGTATAAGTGCTCTGTGTATGCTACTGTGTTTGCACTATACAAACACTAGTCTTGTTTAATCTGCGTTCTCCATTTTGTAATGGCCTAGTAACAAATAGGGCAGAGGTAATCTGTAGAGTAAATATGCCGTTGACTCATGTAAAAGAATTCGGCAAACCTGCAACGTTCCAAGTAACCACTGACATGACAGACCAAAGTTATTCACAGAGTTCGGGTATTTAGAAATGCAATACCCAGAAGCCTTTGCCACGTTTGGTATTCTACAACATTTTCACACCACGCGGAAACATACCTGTGTTCATTGTCGGTATGAGACTTTGAATATTTCAGTATATATGAATTATGGATTCTTTAACCAATACTTGCCCTGTATCATTATGTGTGTGGCCGTTTGTCCCATTCTTCTCATGTTTATAACATATTTTTGTTGCGTAATTACTGCTGGAATTTTTCAATTTTTTTCATTTTTATGAAATGAGAATTATACAGAAATATATTTGTGGTCACGTGTAAAATTAAAATCCTTCTTAAATTAAAACAGGGATTTTGGGAAACGGTGTCTGTCATGTAGCAGACAGTTGTTCAGATAGTGAAAAGGGAGAGAGATTTTTGTTTAAAGGCAATGTTCGTTACTAGAACAGTTATATTGGCAGCACTAAAAATGTGGCGGCTATAAACAAGGATTTAATTAGATTCCAGTGTCTTTTGAGAAGTGATACTACTGCTGATGAAATTTATGAAAGACCAAGAATTAGTATGTGATTTGTCGTTGGCGGTCGTGAAGCGTAGCTTTCACTGAGACAGAGAAAGTAAGTTTTTGGCAGTGATTGGCTATAACATTTTTTGAGGTTAAGAAAGAGATCGATCAATTTTTTCAAGCAATCGAAGATTTGTCACTGTTGACGGAGCAACTCGGGGAAGAGTAAGGCATGGGACAAAGTGGAACAAGAATTGACAGCTTTTTATTCTGATGCGATCCGAAAGAATGTGGACTGATGGACCAAACACAGTGAAAGAAATGACGACAAGTATGTGATTATTTTATAAAATAATATGATGTAATACACATTGAAACATGTCGTCGATACAAAAAATGTAACAAGATGCAGTGTCTACTGAGAATGTTATAATTTTAAATAATTTTAAACAACATTATTTAAGTTTGTGTATAGACGGAAAATAAAAATATTTTATCAAAAAAAAAAATATACGTTGGAACGTACAAGCGTTGAAGTGACAGGAGGCTTCAAAAATTTTACTCTTCACTAAACACTGAGAGAATTATAAAATCAAGGTTACTTCGATGGTTGGGGAAAATACCACTATTACTTACGTTCGCAGATATGTAGCACGTTTAGTACATGAAAGGTCAGATCGCTTAATGTTTTTCTTTGTATCTACTTCTAACGACTGGTATAGAGATGAAAAAATGAAGGAATAAAAAGGCAAATGCAATTACATTGGTTCGTATTATATATGGAAAGTTGATTGGTTCTATTATCGTGTGTAAATAATAGGATAACGACGTCACTGTATATACCAATCAAAGGATGCATTATACAGTTCAACTTAACTAGAACGAACTGTTGTGTAAGAAGAATATCTTCGGCATACGTTTAACAGATCATGTTACCAACAAGGACGGAAATAATTGTACCCTAATAAGACGTTCTTGGAGGAATTAATAATGGCTTGTTAACTTCCAAGTATCTGCTTACGCTGTAGAAGGCATCGATAATGTATAAGTCATCATAAAATAGCTTACTTTACTTAAATCAGTTCCTCTAGGAAAATATATTTTAAAACATGTTTTTGAATTAGAGAATAAATTATACTTCACGAAACACACTGACTCAACACACCACCACCATTTAAGTACTTCCATATAACCTTCCAGGACTTCTCCAGCACTTCTCCATGACCATAGAACTTCCAACCTCAAACTGACATGCCTTGGATGTACAGTAATGTACATGCCAATTGAATAAAAATTTTCTTGGATATTATCCATCGTCTAGTAAATATAAAACGTAAAACGACGTTTCGGAGATGGGACTCTATCTACTTTGTCCGAAGATAGGGATTAGCTCTATCTAGTGGGCCCAACTGTGTAGGAACCTGAAGACGGAGATAGAGTCCCATCTCCGAAACGTCGTTTTTTACGTTTTATATTTACTAGACGATGGATAATATCCAAGAAAATTTTTATTCAATTGACTCTTCACCATCGTCAAGAAGTTTTAGATTTAATGTACATGCCGTTCGGCACTAATATGCGTGAGAACGAAAGTGACTTTTATGTGACTTTGAAAAATTGAAAATTGAAGGCCAATATTCAGCAATCTCTTGGGCTGATATAATCGAGACCTTCATATGACATTGTCCTTTCTGTGGCCTTGACTTGAGATAAGTATGGTCACTCAGGTACTCAGAGATCCTCGGTAATAATCGTGTGACGTAATGACTTTGAAATTACCTTGAAAAACTCAAAGTCCTCTATTCAGCAAACACTTTGGCGAATATTGTTATAATCTTGGCATGTCCTAGTTCTATCCGTGACCTATGATTTGCATACGTATGGTCACTGAAGTACCTACAGATTGGCGGAGGGACGCGCGATAATTAATGACCTTAAGTACCCTGTAAAATTTCAAAGGCCTGTGTTCGAGAAACCCAATGTCGAATTCTGTTGTAGTCTTGACATGATCTGGTCTTGTCCGTGATCTTAGTTGACATACATGTATCTTCACTTAGATACCTAAGGTTCGGCCGACAGATAGTTACTTATGCGGTTCCTCTTCAGGAAAATTCATTCAAGCATTATTCATATTTAATACAGAAGATAATTTTGACAGACATAAGAGTATGTAGCAGGAAGTTAGGTTGTGACGTCAGAACCTGCATGCATTAGGTAACATATGGGATACCGGGCGCGTTGTTATATGGGAAGAATCCGGTGTGTAGAGTCTAACACAGTATCCAAAAGTCTCATTTTATTTTTTCGTGGGATAATTATAACCAGTTTTAAAATTTTATCGGACTCGATGTGTGTTTACATTGACAGTGTAGGTGATAAAAGCTTCATGGCTCTCATTAGACGACACTAAACCCGAGATAACGTTGCATTATAGCGTTTATAATTATGTTAATAGAGTGCTTCATGTTTATATGATTAAATATTTTATTGACCAATCGATCGTCGTTAATAACACAACATTATTTCCGCGGTTAACCGGAAATTGAATCAGTGTTTATTAATTCCGAAAATTTCATGCTTGTTGTACGTATATGAATCTAGAAATCCTTGCGGTAAGTGTAATATTTCAGGACTTCGCGTATTTTCCCGATTTCTACGAATGCTGATGTTTAGTTTACATAAGCGCGGTGTTTCAACGTAGAAAGTTAATTAAATTAAAATGGTACTATATTGAGTTGAGAAGTGACCCTTTCGTCTTTCAGCCAGGTACTGGCTATTGTAAGCTGTGTATTAGATTTCCTCAGTGCCTCCGGCCTCACAAAATATGTCAGTGTCACCCCCGTAATCTCTTCTCGTCGTGACTTCATTGAGCAGATCCGTCCCTGAAAAGCTCGCAGTCGCTCAGCAGGCGAAAGATTCCACGTCTTTTACGGAAACAGAAGTGCGTTGCCGTGTTCACAGAAGCGAGTCGTTGAATCCTCCACTGAGGCAGGAGGTCAGGCATCCATGGGTATGAATATTCAGATATTCAGCGCTTTATGTAGGTTCGACAAGACTACCGACAGATAGTAAGAGTTTTTGTGAACACAAAAAACTCTTGAAATTAGGATAATTATATCTTTATAAAATATTCCGTTTTGCACTATTTTAAGCGACATATTTCTTTTACTGTCTTACTTCTGAGTGTTATGGAAACTTGGCTAAATGTCGTGATGTTAGCGTTTATGACAATACTGGAATTCGAAGTTTATTTGCCGCATGTTTTTTACAGATTTTATCAGTGGTAGGAAACTTTGAAAATGTTAAGAAATTACTCGGAGTTCTCGCGCAAAAAACAAAACTGTACTTTTTTTTTTACAAGATTTGCTGTTATTCCACATAATACTGATGCTGTATACATCTTGGTTTCCGAAAGCTAGTGCTGGTTTGTTGAACTTTTCTAAATATTCAGCTAATTGTTAAGCAGCTTCAATGTAATGAATGTTTTCCGCACTTTATGAAATATTTTATTCGCTACTAGGCAAGGTAGAGGTCTCCACCAGTGCTGTGTAATCGCCGCTTTATATGTATAGGCGACACTAATAGTACGACTGAGGAATTACCCAAAACTACATAGAGATAATTGATTTTAAAACTAGACCAAAGTTAATTTTCAGAATTAAATTGAGATTTACGGTAAATTAGCAACTTCGTTGTATTCGTAAGGTTGTAAAGTACAATTAGGATTTGGTGTTTTAATTAGAGTGCAAAATGTAATCGAAGTTTGGCCAGGAACAGAAGACCTTAGGGGCATAAGTTAACAAGGCCAACTTGAACCTTCTATTCTGTTTGGAAGGCGCATGAAAGTATTGTTGGCAATTTCCTGATTCAGAGTTTTTCCTCCAGATTAATTCTAGTATTGGATACCTCACTTTATCTATCCTTCATTGGCGGGTCATCCTTCATCTGTAGGCCAATAATTTTAAAAGATTATTGTCTTCCGCGATGTTGCGCTGCGTAGTCTCGTAAAAATTGTCCGACGTTTCAGAGGTGCATACTTATACTGTACTGTTCAACACCACAAAATACTATGACCTAAAATCTTGCTTCTATGATCTAAAGTAGATTTCCCTGGGGTTCATATTAAGTGTAGTTTAAATAGCTCGTATACTAACGTTTTCCACAGCGACCTGAATATTTAGAAATATCATCTGTAAATGTTTACTCAGGTGGTGTATCAACATACATAAAGGTAGATGTAATAACTTTCATTAATCCCTAATTAAAGATCATTTATTTTTATTAGGATTTTCGCTCGCAGTTCATCTGCTGATATCAAGGGTTGATTAATTTTCAGAGAGCAGAGCAGATTTTGGCTTCACTCCACTTAATAGAACGAGATTGGATATATGTTGGCAGCATTGGATGGAGCGTGTTCAGAAATGCGTTCTCGTGATTTTGAATATTATATCTTTGCTGCTATAAATTCTTTATTACAGATGTAAAAGTATTTTCCCACTCAGAGGATAATTCCTTTTGCACCGGTTTTGAACAGAAAATCAGAGTAAATTAGCACCGAAACAGTTACGTAAACTAGGGCGAGTAATAAACGAAATATCTGACAAAATTCAATTTACCGGAATGAACGCACCCATATTAAAATTCTAGAAACAAATTTTGAGTTTGTTGGTCAGAAATTATTTGAATTGTTTAAAATATTGACGGCAGCGAAAATGAGTATTGATAAGGTTTTCTAAACTTTACTGTTTTGTGATGCTAAAGATCACGCAATTTCGGTAGATAAAACGACATTATTAAAATTAAAATTCGCTTCTAATCTTTCTTTAATAATGTGGCAGTAAACCTTGTCAAAGCAGGACCGAAGCTTCTGATAGTTTTGAAAAAAGAAAATACGTGTTTGGTTTAGAAAATAACAGCAACCGAGTTCTTCTAATGCAAGCTTTTAAAACTAGGACTACAGATAACGCGCCCATCAGCGACTACGAGGGTCGCTCATTAAGTAATGCCCCACATTTTTTTCCTCAGAACATATTTATTCAAGATGGCTCAAATTTAGTGACAATATAAATCAATGTTTCCTTTACACATACTATTTTTCCACATAGTCCCCATCAACTTGTACGGTTTTACGCCAGCGTGGAACAAGGGCATGCATGCCTTGCCGGTACCAGCTCTTGTCCTGTCCCCGTAGCCATGTCCTCACTGCTTGAATCACGCTCTCGTCATCTTCAAATCTTGTTCCGCGGATAGCATCTTTAAGGGGCCCAAAGAGATGGAAGTCGGAGGGTGCCAGATCTGGACTGTAGGGTGGATGGGGTAGCACCGTCCAACCCAATTTGGTGATTTCTTCCCGGGTTCTCATCGGTTGGAATCATTTGAAACTCCGTACACGAACGCGGGAAACATCAAATCTCAAGCATGTAAAAGTACACTTTTCTATCTTCATTATTGGCTGAGAAAAAAAATGTGGGGCATTACTTAATGAGCGACCCTCGTACATTTATCACTCACATGACGGTTCACATGAACAGACGTTTATGAACACATTCATATGAAAGAGAGCGAAGTCCGATAAGTTTAGATTGAAATCTACTTAACATCCGTAGCAGTTCATATGCGACGTATAGCGATCTGATTTTCATATTGTGAATTAATTTTGTGCTTCAGAATTTTGCAGGAGAATCGCACGGACTAGAATTTCTTTTGTGGAACCGTGTCGCTTAATTCATTTGCTCTTTCGAATGTCACCATTTTTTTGCATATTATATTTATTATGGTGATAATGATGATAATCTGGTGGTAGTAATGCCAGTAACATCAACATTGATGTACATCAGCGTTTAAAATTTGCACAAATTGTTTAATTTGTTACGCAGTAAAACGCGAGGAGCAGAGAATTTACAATTACAGCCAGTTTCTTGTCAACAAATAGATTGTTTACTGAATGAGTTTCGTTTTCTTTTCTACAATAATTATTTCCCACAATATTACACACTGAACCGCAATTTCGTCTTGACGGATACAAATGAAATGTCATTCTGTTGTAAAAACTTCAATTTTACATTTTCTATTACGATTCCCCGCTTCGTGAACAGTAATATCCCGTTCTTGACATTCCTTTCCCCTCAAATCACGACTTTCCATCCTTCCAAATTCTCATCTCTCGCCTCGTCTTCGGAACAAGCATTTTCATGAGTCATTGGTCTTTGAATCATCATAAAATTCTAGACACATTCCTTAATTAGGTGTTGACGCCTGATTGGTTAATTTGCATATCGTCTGACTTATCACTTATTTTCGAGCCCAGCAAGGACACCCGTGCTGTGGCTCGCGCAGAACCTGCAAACATTGACTATGCTTTCAATGATTTCCAGTAAACAAGCGAATTATCTACTCGAAACACATTTACTGAAACTCGCGGTGCACCTACGTGTCCAGGCGAAAATATCTTCCTCCGGTAAACAATAAAATATTTAAAAGAAGAGAATAAAATAAAATAAACTCTGTTTGAAAGACACTAGGAGCAAATGTAAACTTGTATCTAAAGTTACAAACGATTGTGTAAGCACGTCTCTCCCCACACAATGCAGCAGCTGTGACGTGCTCTGCCAATGATAAACGACTTTAACCCTCTTCATAATTGCCACCACTCTAAAGACGATATTTGCATAACTTTATATAGGAAAGTAATGCAGACGCTTCTGTATTGCACATTAGATTATTATATAATCAAGATTGATGGCTTGTGTCGAACTCATTCATACACTGATATAAGAAGCTACTCCCATAGATTGATATTTTGCTTTGATATTTATAGTCGGAGACGGATTGTACGCGAAGCATGTGGACTGACGGTGATACATTCTTTTGTGGAAATTCATTAAGAAATATCCAAGAGCAAAGGGCCGATTTAAGTGAATGGGGAAGGAAGCCCAGTAAAATTTTCAAAACCTTCGGTTGAAAAGATGTTCCGTTTTGTTGATCATAAGAAATGAGTTTGTGATGTAGAAACCATTATTGAACTAGTTCAGTTATATTATTTTTACATTTCTTAAATAGTTTTATAGATTTTATCTATTCTTTTAATATGCTTTTTTAAAAGGAATACGAAATTAAAAAGCATTTCTTGGTACCATTTTTATTTTTTACTAATTTTGTTAAGAAATAGGGAAATCTTAATGAAAATTCCAGTAAGATTTTGAAGTGTTGTAAGAAGACAGAACATGCGACTTTGATCTATAAATATTCAGGCAAGGACAAAATCGATATATTGTCATAATGAAATAGATTAGGGTCTTAATCCCATACTAATAGAATAGAGAAGCTGAGGAGATTATTTGGACCTTAAAGGGAAGAAGCTAACGGTGGATGGAGACAATTACATGAAGAGCTTCATAATTTAGCCACATATTCTTCAACGTTATTATGCTTATCAAATCAAGAATAATTAAATAAATTAGTGGTTTATTTAACAACGCAGTCAGAATCTCAGATTATGTAGCGTAAAATTATAAGATGATTAATGAACGATGAATTGGAGAGGATGAGGAGCGGAAGGGCCCTGCGTTTGCATGGAGAAACTGAAGAAAACCATGCAAAACCTCAGTCAGTATAGCCGGTCTCTGGGCCGAGATTTGAACCTGGAATTTCCAGAATGCGAAGTAGAAACACTAACCACTCATTGGCGGTGTTCGGTAGTACGAGATGGGCGGTACATGTAGCAAGCATGTGAGAGATAATTAATGTGTGCGAAATTTTAATCTGAGATCCTGATGAAAAGGAAGAACATCATTTAGAAGACCTAGAAATAGATGGCAGGATTATATTATAATTAATCGTACATTAATAGAGTGTTACGAGAACAGAGATTGGAATTTTGTGGCTCGTGATAGGGACCAGCGGCGAGCTCTTGTGATTATGGTAATGAACCTTGCAGTTTCGAAAAAGAAAAGGGAGTTTTTTAATACCTGAAGGTCTATTAGTTTCTACTTCATGGAGTTGGGTACTTAGTATAGAGAAACCATTCCAGACGTGTCTTATATCGGAATTTATTTTTTTTTCAGTTTATGGTCTATTGCAGACAATGATTGGTCTTCGTCATGTGGATAGAAAGTTTCATAATATACAACAAACTTTATGAAGAGACTCCCACAGTGTAATCGATTATCGAGCTGCATTCCATTAGACTAATTAGCTGACGTACTTGATAATTGTCGCAGTGGAACGCAGGACATTCCGAGAGTTTGTAACTGTTAGCGGACTTGGGCGCTATATTAGATGATGACGAAACAAGTGTCGTGGAGTGTTTGAGAACATTACAACTCATAGTTATCCTGTTAAACCAGGTTTTTCTAGTCCACTTCTTTCCCGGGATATATTCCCCTTTGTTTTCTTCAAGCCATTATATGTGTGCTAATTCCTCCGAACAAACAAAAACATTTTCAAGAAACGTTTAATTTTTATGGAACCAGACGCAGTTTTTAATTTCCTTAATTCATCTGATCATTGATTTATACCTTCAGGTCCTTCGAGGTTTTCGGAAGAAACGTTTCTATTGCTACTTAAAAGTGGAATCAGCAACGTGCTGATTCCACTTTTAAGTAATGTACATCAAAATTGATGTAATGTCGAAAAGGACACCTTTTGAACGAACAGTTAGTCAGTTCAGAGTATGTCAATGTTTTTTTTCTTGTTCTGTAAAGTCGTGTGGATGGCCACGGTGGTCTAGCGGTTAGAACGCTGGCCTTGTAATCCTGGGGTCTCGGGTTCGATTCCCGGCGGTGCCCGAATTTATAACTTGTGTGAGGTCAGGCCGTGGTCTAGGCAACACGGAGTGTTCCTCCGTGGCATCCCAACAATTACTCCATTCACACACAGAAGAAGGCAATGGCAAGCCACTTCTGGATCATCTGGCAAGAACGTATATGAACAGGACCCAGTCCGAGAAAAGGATGGAAGGATCCTGTTCATATGGACCTGTCGTCATACAGAACACTAAATAATAATAAAGTCGTGTGGGCAAGATCCAAGATGGTGTCTCCTATCTAGAAAATTTAATATTAAAATATACGTAACTGTAACGTAATCCGTTCTGCACGGGTGTAAAACTTGGTGTCTCTAAGGAAGCAACGTCGATCGAGTGTGTCTATCTACAAATATTTAGACTCAAGCAAGAGGAGGTAAGAGGTGGGTGGAAGAAATTGTACAGCAAATATTTTGTTCGGTGTGCCAAATAATATTAACTCGATCAAACCGAGATGCATGTGATTGGTGGAACATGCAGCTGGCATGGTATAGATGAGGTATATATACAGGTATTAGTTGTATACGTTTTGGAGATCTTGGTGGGAGTATAACATTGAAAATATTTTAAATAATTAAGGCGTGAAACTGATTAATCCGTCTCCGGATAATATGTGATGCTGGGGTCCTGTGGTCGTGGCAATAAACCCACGGATTCCATAAAGAAAGGAGGGAAAGCTTTTGACCACCTGAACTGTCGTCTTCCAAATTATTCAGCTCTATGTAGTAAGAAGAGAAATTTCTTTGAGAGGGAGGGGGGGGGCTTACTTTATGCCGGGCTATCCCGTTTATTGCATATTTCACTTTTCTGATTTGTTTGCTGTCGACGTAGCGATCGTGTTGAAAATTGTCTTTAGCAGATTAAGGAGTTACGGTCCCTGAACCGCCTTGACACACAGTTCCACTCTATGCTGCATCGCCTCGTGTTATGTGCCGTCTCATAATTTTGCTATGAAGCTTTCAAAATAGAGAGCAGTTCTGTTATGTAAGGTGTTAAAATTATTTCTGTGATTTACAATGTGGCCTCTAACTGTTTCATGTGACACGTATGTTATGGAACATTTGAAGATAATGAGACAGCCAATCTCATAATGAGTCAAGGAAACGTATCTTCTGACTCTCTTAATTTGTGATATCCGTAGTTTGACATGCTTTAAAACAACGGGTTTGCAAATTTAATCACAAATTTATACGCAATACAAGGACAGTCACTTATTAAAAATCGAAAATTTCTTTTTGAAAAATATGTTTACTGTACTTAACATACTTTTCCGTCCTTCCTATAAGATCGTCTGATGCTCCATTTTCCCGCTGGGAGAGTAAAATTGGGCGGACGGTAAAGCCAAAGCAGAGAGCATGGGCTTGTGAAGAACTGTTTGTGATTCGTTGCCCTATTTATATTTTCGCTTGCTAAATTAACATAGTCCCACATATTTATGGATAGTTACTTTTCAGTCCTTTGCACAGAAGTTAACAAAAAAAGATGAATTAAACTAAATAAGAATCAAAAAGATTTGTTTACTGCAGAGAACTTTTAATACTTCGTTTGTTTTAGGCAAAGATGAACGCAGCTCTGTGAAGTACAGAGGGAATTCATAACCTTCGATTAAAAATGTTACCATGGTTACTCCCATTATTCTTTTGCTTTGTTGGACATCAAACATTCTGCCAAATTATGTAAAATATTTTCTGTACAGCATGTGACACATCAAAGAAAATTAAAAACGAATTAATTAGACTGGTGTAAAAGACAAAAGAATGAACACAGAGTTTATAATAAACTTCAAATTATGTTCTCGAAATTTTCTCTACGACGGGTTAAAAATTGAGTGTAATTTGGTGAGTCTGCGTGTATTTTTTGAGGTGTGGTAAGGCCTGCAGTTTCTGATTGTCAGTACTTGTGGTATGTTTGTATAGAGTATGTCGATTTCTGTATTCGATAATGATAATCACTACGACAGTGATAGTGTTTAATGATTCTGTGATTGGCTAAAGCTCCTAATTTTGTTTCAGTATTATTCTGTTTGCGGGACTTTGTTCTCCCCCCCCCCCCTTCTCCAAAAACCGAAGCTTATGTCGTTCTACAGCCCATAAAGTAATAAAAATGACCTGTGCTTTTTATGTCTCGTCTCTGACCTCCGCACGTTTCGACGTCCAGCTGACAGTCAGTGAGTTGAACCTTTTCGTTCCGATGTGAAACATCTATTGGCTGTTGGATAATGTTTCGCCCGTAAGTGAGGACGTAGTTGACGAGTACCCGGTCTGTTCTGTTGAAACTGCCTCCATTGTGCCTCGCTCTATCGATCTGGTCCGATATTTTCATCTACTGTAGCAAATGAAGATTGATCGGAGCACTTGCCCTCCCGCCCAGACGAAATTACTGGACTGAGGAAACGACTAAGTGAAGTTGCTTCTCTGTTCCCTGCGTTCTCCCGTATTTAATTCCCTTTTCCCGTTTACTCCAGTGTCTCTTCTTGTTTCGTTCTCAGGTCTCGGTTCTTCACTTCGACACTTCAAGAAACAAATGCAGATCACAAATTTCGGTATCGGACTTTTCTCGATTTAACGAGAATGCAGCTGTACGTAATTGGATCTGAGGAGTCTTTAACACTGACTCCGAGTGTCAGCGTTGAATCTCAGGTACTTTCTGGTGCGAGATGTTCTTTGCTACACGCCCAGAGTTAGGAAATGCACCGAGTTGCAATTTACATTTGTCTTCATTCCGCTGTTTTCTTCGTGAACTTATCCGTCCGTTTACTAGTAAGAGGATGGTGGATGAATAGTACATTTGTCTTCATTCCGCTGTTTTCTCCGTGCACTTATCCGTCCGTTTACTAGCAAGAGGATGGTGGATGAATAGACTGATGGATGTATGTACAAGTGGATGTATTGTGGAATGTACGAATGGATGTTAGGATAGCTGGGTGGATGTTTGTGTACGGATGCGTGGATGAACAGAACACAATTTAGCAGGTTTCTGGTACAGAGCAGCATCCATTCTTCTGTCACGGAGATGCGATTTCTGCTACAATAAGAAACTTTGTTTACGCACACAACCGGAAGCTGCACCAACTAGAGCGGGAAGTGAGCGGAGTTTTATTTTTATTTATTCACGGATATGGGAATCCTCGCTTAGTGTACCATGCGGCAGCCCTCATATTTTGGTAAATTTATCAGCAGTTGGCGGTACTGCGTACCTACTCTGTCTGAAACACGGACCCCTACTGGTCGTTGAACAACTATTTGCACTTGCCTCTCGCTGTGTGAAGGAATTTCATGGAGCTGTGTAGCACTGCTGTTGTGTTATGGTTATAGTTCCGTAGTTCATTAATTAGAACGTAACCACTGGATAATTAAACGGTATAAATGAAATGGATTTAAATGTGTCCATGCTTCTTACTTGGTGATATAATCAACTTAACATCTCACCACTACTTGGCGTTAGATCTCGATATTTCAGAATTCTGAAACAAACGGCAGGCCCTGTGCGTGAACCAGAGCTGAAAACTCTTGTCTTGAGGTCGATTTTATTATTAACCTGATTACGAGTGCCTCTCAGTCTGCTAAATGTTTGCCTTATGAATAAATTGAGACATAAAATTCCTTTATTTGCTTTTGTTTCTCTAAAACGAAGTATACGTAATGTTCCTGACGTAATTAGCACATAATACTATAAATTATAAGCTCTACGTTCGTTTACATTTATTTTATTTCAACTTAATTTTTATCTTATATGATCAATAATTTTCTCATGACAATTGATCATGTCTCAGAACTGTATAAAATGAAGAAAAGACAAATATAATAATCAACTTGTAACTTAGAAATGAAAGCCTTGGAAGTTTTTGAAATGAAGCTGTTCCTGGTTTTATTATATTTTTTCTCAATTATATCTTTGAATTTATTTTTGTTATTTTCTAACTCAAATATCTAAACTCTGGAAAATGTTCGAATGACCTATTAGATGCTGTTATGTTACGATTATTTCATGACTTGTACACGGACTTACGCGGGCTTCGTGCCTAGCATCACCCATTTATTAAAATTGAAATAATTTAAAATGGTACCCACTTACGTGTCTATTCGGAACTGCCATCTCTTCCTACTTGGAATGTGCTGCCATTTGGTGATATTGAGATGTTTATTTGTTTTGGCTCGGAAACTGTGGCCCCCACGACATCTCGATTCTTTATATCAACACGGACCTGCATTAATCCTTACTCAATTAAATACGAGCTGTTTGCTTAGTACGTCCTGCCGTATTGACCGGAGGACAGATCACCTCTCATTCATTTCATATCATTGATTTCTCTCCTTTACGTCATTTTGAGCAGTCTCTGCTAGCAACGTTCACAGTTCTTCGTAAGGGATTTTATTTCTTGAATTATATTGCTCATTCTTTCTTACCTTCTTCCAGTCCAGTCGTAGTCAATTTGTATTTTGCGGGAAAGCTGACTGGCGCATTTTTATGTGCCTTGTCGTCGACTTTGTAGAAAATGAAGGAAGTGATCAGTTTAGGTGCGGATTGTTAAAAGTTTGGACGGGGGCTTGAATATGAGTTTTAAGTTTAGCCAAATTTTGTAAGCAAGGCGCTGCAGAAAAGCATCACCACACAGTACCTCCACGGATTAAGTTGAATTACCTTATAGTGGTTCATGTGTGTACCAGTTATCAGCTGGACTCTCCTCTTTATAAATCCTGTTAGGTTATTAAAATCCTCGCGTGTAATCAATGCGAATGTCGCAGGGGCTAGCAATTCGATACTTTTCTCGTCTTCATTGTGGGTTACGTCCCTGTTAGTTAATGTCGCGGTCAAGAAATTCCCCGTCGTTTGTGGAACCCAATGGTTCATTGATGCGTTCACAAGATCCCACTATTTGTTTTTATTATAACTAAGATAAGTTCAGTACAGACACTAAGTCCTGTGTATTTACGATCCTCTCTAAGTACACATCCATTTCCCAAGATTTCTCTTTTCTTCAGATTTTCCGAGTAAAAATTATTATGACACTTTCGGTAATTAAGGTAATTACATTACCGCCTCAGAAATAATCTTATGGGAAAATAATTTTCAAGTGATGTCTGTTTTTCTCTCTTCTGTTTAGAAGAGTTTTACGAATATTTGAAAGGAATTACTAAGGCAGTGTTTTGCGAACGAACAGAACACAACTTTTCTTACTGTACAACTAAGTCAACGAGGAAAAAAAAACAGCTTTTTGCTATTCTTTTGTCTGTCAAAAATGCACATTTTTATTCGTAACTCGACGTTGTATTAAAATATGAAATGTTCCTTCTCTGCGAGCCGCTGTGATATGTCGTTTCTCTTATTAAATTCGTTTTCTCTGGGTCAGAAGTCACCGAAACCTCAGAAGGAAGCCAATGTTTCGCATTTCAATTGACAAAGCCGACCAGAGACAGGTCTGCCTTTAAATGCATTTATTGTGTAAGACTTCCTTTTGTTTCTTGATGAGAATCTAACGAACCCATCGAAAAAAAAAAGTTATCTTCACGTCATGTAGAAGCCACAAATAATCACCTTACATTTCAAAAGGACAAAGGAGGAATTATTCTGTGTTCCATTGTGTTTTAATAATAGATTATACTGCAAACCGACACTTTTTGTAAAGAACTTCCGCTGTTATTCTAGACCGCGTTGGCTCAAGCTACTCATTTTACTTCCTACATCATTATTTGTGGTGCATAACATTTATAAAATATTTCTTACTGGCATCCCAACAATTACTCCATACACACAGAAGAAGGCAATGGCAAACCACTTCTGGATCATCTGCCAAGAACGTATATGAACAGGTCCCAGTCCGAGAAAAGGATGGAAGGATCCTGTTCATATGGACCTGTCGCCAGACAGAACACTAAATAATAATAATAATAACTGTCACATTACATAATTTTTTACATTTATCACCACGTTCTAATAACATTTCTACTACCACCCGCTTAATGTAACAAAATAATAGTTTAATCGTATGCTACATTTGTACACATATTTTTCCAAATGCGTTTCTTTCGGTATTCAACCAAACAGAAGGCTCGTAATAGAAATACATGAACATTAGGATCACTGTGGTATTAAAAGTAGCTCAGAACACATTTGAAAAATTTGTGTATTCCTATGGAGTTCAGTGTTAGACCCAGACTCTTGCCAGTTTTGTGTATTCACCAAAGAACCGCTGTGAACTACCTCGATGTTGGGAGCAGCCTCTGATTCAATAAGGTGAATCAATACGTTTGCTTTGATATTCCTTTGTTTCTCTATGAAGCGTATGAGATGTAGCCAGAAACGAAGTCATCTTGTTATACATCTAGGACTTTGATCTGAATGGAATAGTACACAGAGCCTGCAGGGTGTGAGTGGGTACACAGTCTGGCTGCGCGGGTTGTAAACGTTCAGTACCACCTGTTGTTCATCAAACACCAGTTAACACCACAGGGCGTGCATCATCCAAAGTAGGAGCTCCATTTATCTGGTGAGGTTAATTCTAAAATGCAGGATTCTTTCAAGGTGGACACTGTGTGTGTCTTCCATTTCAAACTCCGAGCAATGTGAGACCTACCAGGCTTTTGAGAAATAACTCATCAGCAAATATCTTAAATTAGGCAACGACCGTTTCCTTCCACATTCCTTCCAATTCATTAATCATTCAACGCTGCATCGCCGGTACCAGACGTTTAGCAAACGGCATCACAGAAGACAACCAGCTTTATACTTGTCACCGTGAGAACCTTAAATTTCACCTAATTTTATGCCATTTACTAACATTTCATACGGCAGAGACTTCTTTGAAAACAAATCTTAAGTAGAATTTTAGGTTCTCACGCCTCTTCAACCCGGAAGACAGCCAATCTTAGAACAAGTTGGAAGTTAAATTTGTGCATCAGCATTATATTCGCTCGAAAACTTTCCAATTTATATGTATACTTCGTACAGGTAACTCTTGGAAAGTTTTGACGATCTGCAAAAACAGGTTGACCTGAGTCGCTGTGCAGAATTAAATTCCGCTTAAGTCAGCGTATCTGCAGCTTTCTGTTCGTAGGAATTTTATTCTGTACGTTTCCTGTATGCAATTAAATCAAGTCATAATGTAAATATGCAGTAATTCATACAAAGCAATTTAGAATCAATTGAATAAAAATTTACTTGGATATTATCCATCGTCTAGTAATAAAACGTAAAAAAACGTAAAACGACGTTTCGGAGATGAGGCTCTATCTCCGTCTTCAGGTTCCTACTCAGTTGGGCCCACTAGATAGAGCTAATCCCTATCTCTTGAGATAGAGCCTCATCTCCGAAACGTCGTTTTACGTTTTTTTACGTTTTATTACTAGACGATGGATAATATCCAAGTAAATTTTTATTCAATTGACTCTTCACCATCGTCAAGAAGTTTTAGATTTGATAAATTTAGAATCAATTGATATCTTTCCAACATCGATGACGAGGAAAATATTTTCCTGGTTAGTTACCTAGCAACGGAACCTGGTTCGAGTCGTGGTGAAACCTCTAAAGCGCGGTGATGACTTCATGCGGTACCTTTATAATATTCAGTTTCGTCTAGATTTCGTTCACAGAATTTATTTGTAGGTTTAATATGATTTTCAGATTGAACAGCGATTATTTCCTTAAACAGCATCAATTAGTGCGTTATGTTTTCTTTCGGGTAGGGACTTGATTATTAAACATTATATAAATAATTCTCTTTTTTAATCACCTTCCCTAAGAGGACGAGCGGGCAGTGTCTGGGAACTTTTACAGCCATTAAATATGGTGTTGCACACTATTCCCCCTTCCCTCCAGTTTATCCCCTCCTCCCTGTCGGTTTAAAAATTGATGTGTGGATTTTCTTGCTTTGAATTTGGCTGTGATCAGTGATCAGTGAATAGGGATTGGCTCGTCTTATTTGATGTGCCATCCTGTCATTTTTCTGGAGCAATTGATAAGAACCTCTAAAACGTCAGGATGGACCATCTTCGGGCCGGGATTTGAACCCAGGACTTCTGAAATACGGCTGCCAAATTACTTGGCCACGTCGCTGGGTATCGCTCTGTCCGGTTTCAATCATTCTAGTACTGACTGTACCAACATAACAAAATAATGCCTCTGTATCGAGATCGGTTTGGAAACTTTAACCCAGTGGGGGGGGATTGGGTTGTGTTTTTCGTGAGTGGTTGCTAGGCAACAAATTATGTGCCTGCCGATATTTTGTTGCGTTGTAAAATGATTACAGCGAAATACAGTCAATATTCACGGTGCTACGTAGGATGAAGTGGTTCTTAATTAGGTACTCAGTGTTCAGATACCAGCAGTCGTTGAACGTCGTGAATTTATTTCGACAAGTCGCAGTAAGACATACGAGTCGGAAAACAGTTTTCAGTAACCAGCTCGTATATATATATTGTTAAATTAAATGATATAACATTGCGTTCCTCATTTCCTTCGGAATTTCTGCTGGTACCTGGATATACAGACACCTGACAGAGCAGAGTCTATCTTAGAAAGCTGATAGTCCATTTTCACAAGAGCCCGCCACTGAATCATATTCAGAATATTGTTTGACATTAGATTTATTTCCGTTTAAAAAACATACTTTCTTGCTGGTATCGCATATTTCATACAATAATTTGTAGAATGTCTTCGTCTAGGTACACGCTGGACACCAAGATGTCATAAAATTTCCCGATTAATTTTATCACGTATTTGTTAATATTTCTCCCTGATAATTGTATTAATAACAACTCGTATATTTTATAAAATGTTATTCCGTTTTTGCACTTACCTTTTCAATATTTTTGAAAGCTC
>NW_019060657.1:103175-131758 GCF_000696155.1 Zootermopsis nevadensis | reverse complement strand
TACCCGGAAATGATAATAAGACTTTGATGATGAGTCTAATCCATTGCACTGACGTAATCATAAAGCTTTGTTTTCACTATTTAGAACTTCATCATCTGTTATTGACATTATCATTATAATATTTAAGTCTACCAATATCAATAATAATCCATGAAAATGGGAGCAGTTTAAACAGTGTTACCGAGTCTGCTCGTTTGTTTGCTTCGAGTTGTTTGTATTGCGTAATTAAAACAAGAACACATACTGAAGCAAGTCTGGTGACAGTACGGAGCTCTCGTACCCTCTAGCAAGAGAGCTTTGTGGCTCTCCGACACCGCCAATCAGCGCTTCTAGAATGAAGAAGCTGTGCGTTGTTAACAATACAGTTGCAGGGATATGTAAATAAGTAAAGATTATCGAGTAACATTTTTCAAAATAGTTCGGTTACAAAGTGGAGCAAATAATGTTGATTGTGACATCGTTATAGCTGTCATGCGTTCTTTGCACAGTGTTTAAAACCTGTCACTTATAGTGTTTATAAATCTGTCTGTCCGCATGTATCAATTCGAAAATATCTTTTGGCGGATTTTTATAAAAATTGATTTGGGCTTTAGGTTTTTGGACGCATGAAAATTTTGAACAGCTGAAAAATCTAAAATTACTGATTTTTAAAATTGCGTAATATTTAAAAAAAATTAAAAATTAAAAAATTGCTGAAATGTTTGAATTTTTTTAAAACTTTTTAAATTTCGAAGATGTAAGAATTTATAAAATTTATGATACTTTGACAATTTTAATAATTTAGAGAATTCGGAAACAATTGAAATCGTCTGAAATTACATAGAATTGTGAAATTTTCAAAATTCCGAAAGTTTATAAAAATTTAGAACTTCAAAATTTCTAAAATTTTCAGTATTTCTAATAGTTTTAAAATTAGGAAAAATTAAAAAATTAAAATTTTCAATAAATTTGGTTATTTTTATAAGATTCGAAATTTTTGGAAATTCTGAATTTTCAGTCTCAGTCTCGCAAGTGTACAAGTCGCCAAGGCCGCTCTAACACTGCAGATCTTCGCATAGGTTGTCCTGGTCGCCACGGTGGCTTCCCGCAGTAAAACTGCAGGTTCTTCGTTGTTATTGAAAAATTCAATCAGAACCGCAAATATAACACACTACTTCGCCATTATTAAGATAAATTTATTTACGCAGTTCAAGGATATAATCACTATTTTCCCTGATAATTGTATGTAACTTAAAAATACAGACAAGAAGATTGCCAAGCAGGTTGGACTGATTTACGAATAAGCTTTAAAAGGTTAAACTTTATTTTGGGTGAGTAGGGTGGGAGAGTGTGAACTGGGTTAAACTGATTCAGCATAAGGTACAGTGGTGATACTTTGAGAACACGGCAATGGACATTCGTATTCCATAAATGCATCACATTTCTTGACGTGAGCGTTAGAGCTGAAGTTAATAAAGGTTATAATACTCACAATTTGCATTTCCGATTTTCCAACGAAACACGCAATCAATAATCATTGAGTTTCAGCTGAATTTTGATTGTTTTGAACAACAAATTATCTGCTGCATGTCTGATGTGTTCATTAAAATTTCACCAGAACCGTAGTTCGTATCCCGAGAGCATCGTCGTGGCTACAGGGTACAGTATTGTTGACAGAGGCTAATCAACTAATCAATTCAAAGCAATTACGTAAAAGAGCAATTGCCTGTTAATTTTAAACTGCGAAACAATCACCCGAAGTGATTAACGAATACCGTATCGTATGTTAATCAAGTATGCAGCATCTACGAATAGCTAAAAAGGCCTAATTAAACTGTGCCCGTGAGAGGCCTCTGAGGGTTCGTATCACGGCTTGTTGGATGCCAGTGGGCTGTGTTCACTGTTCAGTGCAATTTTAAGGACGAAACTAAACATGATGAGGCGATACAGCATTGATGTAAAATCCTGATTCCGCTCGGAATTTTTGTTCTTGTAAAACGCAAACAGACAAGCTTCTGTCTCTCGTGTCAAAGTTCAAAGCTTGTCCAATCAGGTTCACATCAGCAATAAATATTTTATTATGTTCCGAGTCTTTGCTATAACTCAGCTGCGTGTGTGAACATGGCGTCGGCCTTGTATGGTAATTAAAACTTCCGAATTCCTGTCAATATATTCATACCACCCACCTTCAGATGTTTTTAATAACTGTTAAATGATTATATAATGTATCACAACGCTTAGCTACATCTTAAATACGAGTTGCATATTCTACATCATCTCGTATAATTAAGTTCTACTGATTAAACCAATTCTGCAAGTTTAACGTAAGCGTACAAATTATAATACTCCACTTTAATCTTGGGATTATGTAGTAGCTATATTGTGATTGAGCAGTTCAGGAGACCGATGGTAGCAGGTGTGGAATAACCGCAGTCACATAGACTACCTCCAAGTACAGACACTAGTGCTAATGTCCTCTTCGTGCTAGTTCAGCACCAGATGACTTCGAGTGTCCAAGCCAGTCGCAAGGAAAGAGTTAATAGAAATTTTGATGTGATGAGATGTGAGCGTGTACTTATTGAATTATATGTACGATAGTTGCCCAACTTAATGCATTTCCATTAGAATTCATAGAAACTGATAACATGAAGCAGATTTTAATTCACACGCTGATTGTCGCTCAGCTGATCATAAAATTAGGGTTTAAAGTGACAGGCGGATTTTAGTTTTATAAAGAGAAATCGATTTACAAATTGGAACGTAAATCGATCATTCGATGCGGAACGTGAAATGATATTTTAAATATTTTATATTTTATCATCTTATTAAAAATTGTGATTTGACGGAAAATATTAAAATATTAAAGAGAACTGACTCTGTAGAATAGAGAATCTGCTAGTTGCTCAGTTTATCAAGACACTTCCAACCGTTTGTGGAATTAAAGGAAATTCTATTTTTTTTTTACTTAGATATTCTGTTTTCGATTCTCATTTATTCCGAACGAAACTTGTGCAACTTTTACTGTTCTGGTGTCCACTAGCCCTCAGTGTAGTTCTGGAAGAAAGCAAATTGCCTCTCTTTCTGTGAAATTATTGTTGAGACGTACAGGATAAAAGTGAGAGGAGTAATTCAGCGTGACTTTGACCATTAGATCTTTCGCCCCTAACAAGCAAACAGTCGTTTTCTCCTGTCTTCTTCTTCTCTCTCTCCCCCCCCCTCTCTCTCTCTTTGCCAGGCATTTAATCCGAGAAGATCACGACGAATCTCGGAATACTGGTTTGATAGGACAGACGTAGAATGTATAACTTATAACGAGAAGTTCATGGAAATGATTACGGAGCTGCTGGCATTAAAATGTTTCCAGCTCTCTGCAGCCTTCTGTCGTCCACAGACGAGAAAAATCCTCTACCCACTTTTTAGCCATCTTTTGGATGGGCTTACAGATCTGATTCCGACGGTGTGCAACGATGTGAAAATTCCAGGAATATGTCTTGCACACCGTATTCAGGTTGGTTAAACATTTTTATAAGTAGTCATCTATTCTTTCATTTACTGTATAAATGTTTGGCTACTACCAGTAGCTTTTTTTTTTTTTAATTTTGAAAAAAAAAATATGGTACAGCTCTTGACAATTATTAGCATTTTTCCGTTTTTATTAATCAATGGTACTCGTCAGTATATGAAAATATGAGAATGATTAGTATTATCATCATCATCATCTTGGGCGCTACAACCCAGGGTGGGTCTTTGAATGCTCAAGACAATGCCTCCATCGGGAACGGTCAGGGGCTATGTTTTTACAGTTTCTAATACTGATTTTGTGGAAATCTTTTTCATGCCGAACGATTAGTATAACTGTGGAAAATGTCCATAGAATCCTGACAGGTACAAGAAATTAGTAAAGACTTTTGTTCTGCAGCTGCTGTGGACTTCGAGTTCTTGATCCTCTGGGCTGTAACGCCGTGAAGTCATATGCGTACATAGAAACGTTTTAGAGTAACTTATTGCTTCCATCTTCAGGGCTTACTCTCTTATCCTCAGATCTTCAATAACCTAAATATATACGCTCATAATTTGTTGATAGTATTATGAACCGTGCCGGTACAAAGTAACACGTTCTTCAGTAAATTAGCCGACCAGAAATGTTTGTTTAAAAATGTCTGCTTGATGTTTTATATAATTTTTACCGAAATGTTCTTAAGTATTTATTATCATGAAATGTTCATGCTAGAAAGCTTCGTTACACAATACCCATGATGTTATAACTTAGCGAATTTGAAAATATAAGTTACATTTTCGTGTAATTTTTATTTAGGTATTATAACCGTCCTTCTTCAGATAGTTGTTTGCTCCAGCTAGCTCGGGTGCTCAGGGTCGTTTACGGGGATCGAATGTGTGACGGAGAGATAATGATTGACTGTTAATCTAATTATATCTTTATTATATATTTTCTTCGGAACACAAGTTTATAAAAGTCTTAACCTCTACCGTCAAGAAACTTTCCACGACTGCCGCTGGCTCACTCCCCCAAGAGATCACATGTGAGTCCTCCCCCTACTTTCTCACTTAACACAGACGACCCTTTGTTTTTAAAGAATTTCAGCCAGCTCGCCCTTGTAGCGTTATTCCACAGGACTCTAATGTCTGGGACGGTTACAGTATGGACCCTCAACATGGACGTGCGTAACCGGAAACGGAGATGTACGATCCAAGGGTCCTTCAATACTCAGAAGTTTATTTTGAATTGGTATTAAAGCTTAAATCTAAATTGTATTGCAATAATTTGACCGTAAATACTAACCATGCAACAAAACTGTCCTGCCCGCGACAAATGCCAATGTACGTATCTGTAAGGAAGGCATGTCGTTTGTTTTGTTACGCAGTACAGAGATCGGATTCGGTTACCATAACCGCGGAAAACTGAAAAGCGTGCTGATAATAATTACAGGAAGCCATGCATTTGTTATGCAAGAATTTTTATGGGCGTGTCGACTCGCTTATACCTTTACGAAATGTTTTAAGAAAAAAAATAGTCAGCTTCTGCTTTACATGAATCTGTTATTCTGCTTCCAGGCTGCTGTTATAAAATGGATAATTAAAAATCCCCCTTCCAATTTCTGTATATTTCATTCTCTTAGCTAGATGCAGACATAAAATATACCTTTTGTAAAAGCAAAAATTATTGTTTTATTTTCTGCAAACTATGCTTTTATTTATTTTATTACGACTGTTTTAAAATGCCTTTAATGACAGAAATTTGTTTTGGTTTATAAAAGTCGGAAATGTAAATATTCATATGTGTTTGTTGCCAGAATGGTCATTTCAGATCGTAAATAACAGAAGATAATTGATATGATATGTGTAACGTGGCATGGTACAGAATGTTTTATTTAAACTGTAACCCTAAATGTTACATACGAACGCCTTCGTGGAAAAAATTACGATACCAGTGACAATATTGAATTCTTGTATTCCGCTGTTGCAACCGATGGAATCGACACGGCCCTTTATTTTCAGCTGTTTTGTTTTGTTGCTGTAGAGCAGAAATTATGACAAAATTCTCCGCTTGTTGTCTGCATGATGAACTAGTCTGTAACATTCAGCGTTTAGTTTTTGTGAACAAGAAAATTGAATTTTCCCTTCAGGAGGGGCGATTTCCCCCCTCCCACATCCCCTATAATGTAAGTGCCATATATGCAGTTTTCACCAAAATGTCTCTAAGGTCTGTAAATATACAGGCTACGTATTAGCTTCTAAAGCCCAAAATTATAGTGGTCCTGAAAGCCAATTCACATGACTGAAACTTAATTGTATAAAATTAAAATCACAATAAAATTGAATCACGAAAGTAAATAAGTTTACGTAAAAGTTTGTGTATGAATTAAATAATATTTATGCCCCATACCGAGATGGAGCATAGCCGGTCAAATAGTTCGGACGCGGTTGCCAGGGGACTGACATTGAAGTTAATTAAAGAGTATCTTATAACATTTATTATAAGAAACGTAATCATGTGTTCTGACTTGTCTGTGAGTTGCCAGTCTTAGAAATTAGCGTAGCTGTTTTAAAAGATTTGCTACTCCAGCCAGTAGCCAGATGTTTAGATCGTGACCCAGACAACTGGAGGGCGAGAAAATGTTTCTCTGCTGATTAAGTACCAAGAGTTACGCTATTCTCATCACGTATGAGCAGCCTACGATCTAGAAGCGGTGAATGTGACGTCATCATTTCGCAATTAGGCTTACGATCTCCTAATTACATTTCGGACAAATGAGCTCCCAGGAGTGGAGTTTTGTTTAAAAAGAAAGTATGGAAGTTTGCGTAAGAGTAAAACAAAAAGTCAATTGAATAAAATTTTTCTTGGATATTATCCATCGTCTAGTAAATATAAAACGTAAAACGACGTTTCGGAGATGGGATTAGCTCTATCTAGTGGGCCCAACTGTGTAGGAACCTGAAGACGGAGATAGAGTCCCATCTCCGAAACGTCGTTTTTAACGTTTTATATTTACTAGACGATGGATAATATCCAAGAAAAATTTTATTCAATTGACTCTTCACCATCGTCAAGAAGTTTTAGATTTGATATAAAACAAAAAGATTTGGGAAAGAATCGCTTGGTGATTTACATAATTGAGCTTTGTACAGAAACAAAATAGGTATATTTTTTTGTATTTAACAAAGATTCTCCCTGCTTAGCAGTGAGTGATGTAGTGTGACAACACTGTCATGTGCACAACGGATGACGAACTGCCTAGTTACATCAGAACATAAGCCAAGTCGGCTAACTGAAAGCATGCCGGTTCGTATTAGGGCTCTATAATAATGCGGGATGTATCCGTCAGTAAAATATATAGCGCACCAGGTACAGTCGGTTCATGCGAATTTACAACACGATCGTAGCACATTTATATCTACAAACTAAAAGGTTCCTTAAACAAGAAATCTGTTTGATGACGAAGTTCTTCTGGGCTTTGGTGCAGTGTAAACTCTTCGTTAGATGCCAGCGTTTCGGATAAATGTACTGCCTCCATCTACAGGGCTAGAAATGAAGACAATATGTTCCTCCAAAACGTTTTCATCTAATGACGAGGCTAGACGGCAGCAAAACCCAGAAGGACGTAATCATTATCCTCACTGCTGTATAAACCTCATATTCAACGAAAATAACGAGCATTCGAACATTATCGAATGTCACCAGACACCATATTGCTGAGAGAACTCGCTTTTGAAATTCTCAATGAAAATCCCAATGCTTTGTGGTTTTAATGTGGTGTTATTGTTAGCTTGATGCGTGTGGAATGTCAGGTAATAATGATGGATGATTCTAGAACGTTGTATTATGAGACAGGAGCATAAGGAAGGTGTCTGTGTATTAGCTTCAGATTGTACTTTATCATAATACAGTTCTGGAACTACCTGAAAAACTTCCATATACAGAATATAACTAATTTTCTTAAGTGGATACGTGTGGTTTATTCAATTTTCCAGGCATACTGACACAAATTAAAATAATTACGTATAATATTAAATTAAAGAAGACAGATCATTTCTTTCGAATATAAAACGATAATTTAATCAACATTTCGCTAGTGGATGATATAAATGTTTTATTCGTTAAGAAACTAGAAACAGATTAAAATCAGTGAATTGTTGTTTCCATACGCTTCAGAATGTTTAGCGTACTCATCTGATGGCTAATGGCATATATAATAGAAGTGATGTGTTTACCAAAGCGATGATTTATAAATCGTGTATGTACTTGTACATACATGATTTTTCCTTGAAGAACAAATACACATTATCAGTAGCGTTTGCAATTTAATTTTCGATAATATAAGAAAGAGGCTGGGCTCATTTCTCTAGATGAATGCGTCTTCTCTTGTTCGCAGAAATTACGATACGGGTGGCAGTTACCATGGAAACTCTTTAGTCATATTAAATTCCAACACAAAGTCACGTGGTTGTTTCTACAGCGATATGTAACCAAGGATAATCCTAGCTTAAATGCAGGTGTAGATTAGTTGTCGGGAGATTCTGAGGGCTTAGTTTGTTTGCCTTTGTAACGTCTTAGTTCGTTCCCATTTCCTCAATTTTCTGACTCGTGAATTAATTATACACTTTTCTTATTTTTGTGTAGTTTTAACCCGAGTGGTTTACAAGGATATAACACAAATTTTATAATTTTTAAGCACGTTCGAAGACTCATAAGAATATCTCCGTCCATGTGTCTTTACCCATGTAGCATTTGTCGATACATTACGACTTACGTTAAGCTCTTAAATTAACAACAACGGGCACTTACGTGAAGATCTGCAAACGAGGAAGTGTCTGTGTGTGGAATCCCCAAGCCACTTCTGTTACTCTCGTTTCTGTGGTTATTATGTTTGTTTATAACAAAAGACAGGTAGTTAATATATAGATTCTAACTGTTAAGAATTTTATTCTTTATCATTTTCTCGTCCTTCATATTGTATCTTCATCTGTTGTTGTTTCACATGTCACTAATATAATTAATATAATATAATATAATTTAATATATTATATATATATAATATAATAATATAATATAATTTAATATATTTTTAATACTATTTAAATAAATCACAATATGACGCACCTACAATATCTTATAAATTTTATTCCAGTTTAAAATGAACTTGGAGATGCATGTTCTGGTAAAATTTTGTCATATTGTCTAACAGAGATTTTTAGTTTCAGATGTTCACGTTTATAGCTTGTATTTAGTATTAATGATTGTCCGCATCACTTATTACTGTTCATAGCTGTAGTCTATTATTTATTTTTATTAATTTGTTTAACTACGCACTCAATTTCTAATGTTATGTTGCGTCGAATGATCGGACGACTTGTGTGTAATGAATTAGAAATAATGTGGAAGTGGTCTTGGCTCAGTTTAAGGCATTCTTCCGACGTTTTCGACGAGGGACTGATTAAAACTGTGAAAGACCTCAATAAGTATAACCCCTATCTGGGCCGGGATTTGAACCAGGGACCTATCGAATATGGAGAAGGCTTACTAAGCACTCGTTCAGACAATATTTTCTCCGGGTGTCATATGTTTTGACAATCCTTTTACTAAATAAAGAATTAAGAGTAATTTGGTCTTCCGCTCAAAGACGTTTCGAACCTTTGCCGGTAAAGATGTTGATCTGTAAACAACGACATTCGAAAGACATGTTCTAATTAGAGATGCTCGTATTCTCGAGTATTGGAAAGGATGGAGTATCGAGTAAGTGGCGTAGGTTTCATGTTTAATCTGACGTGCCTTTAGATAATTTCCTCTTGGGGTGGGCGGTGGGGTTTTTGGAGGGGGGGGGATTCGCTTCATCCCTTCCCAGTTGGTGGCTGAAAGCACACAGTATACCAGACTGCCGAGTAAAAAAAAAAATCTATCGTTTTATTTCGAATAGAAAGAAATGGGGCTGGACTAGAAGGCGAGTTGAGGCGTCAGGTTGGAACAAGTGTGAAATGCAGAGTGGGCTATGTCGCGTATCCATCGTACTTTGTGTAAATGCGAACTGACTCGAATATAACATTATTACTGCATTTCTCTTTTTATGGGAAGACAGTTAATATGTGCAGTTTTCATGGCGTTCAGAGGGGTTTTGAATTCAAAATAGTTTTCTATTCACGACTGTTATGCCTGCAGTGTCAAACTTCACGATGCATGAGACGCTGATATTCGCTCAGCTGGTCAGGAAATAACGTGTGTTCTATGTAACAACAAAGTTCCTAGCCGTGTTCATAAGACCTTCCTTCAGTCCCTATCCCATGGAATTAAATCCAACTCAAACTTTCACACCCTATGTTCTCCCCAGTGGACACTCCACTTCAGGTTTTCCTACTGAAATTCATTGTCCTTCATGCTACATTCCCCTCCTATCGCATCTTCCTTGATTTGGTCATCTTAAAACACTAACTAAGAGTAAGAACTATGAAGTTCTTCATTACGCAGTTTTATCCAGCCTCCTGCTACTTTGGGTAGGTGTTCTCTACGTAACGTGGTATTCGTATGCACATGAGACTGTTTAACCAACATAATTCTTATATTTATCTGCATCCTGAGGCAGCTGAATGTAATGTGCAAACCAGAGCCCATTTCCTTAACATTTATTTCAATTTCGGTTTGCTACGCTGGTTTACTATACTCCTCTTTTGAATTGGCGATATTTTAAGAGCTTTCTTTATCACAATTTTTATGAATCATTACATAAAAGTTACTTTACTTTAACTTAAATGAAATGTCGTTTGATGCATCTGCATTGGTCAATAAACACGTGTTTCAAGGTGTAGCTTCTCACGTGGTTACGACACTTTTATACATGCACCCTGTGTTTTATAATCTCTGTTCATATCCAAAGAATAATGTTTTCTCGAATCTGACTGTGTGTCTTACGTTCCAATTATTCTATTTCTACTACCACGTCCTCTGTGTGGTAAGGATGAACCTTTATGTTATCACGACAGATAAGATTCTAACTACCTTAGGTTTGAGTCTTCTGTAAAGTGTAACATTTAAACACAACTGAAAACGTGTATTTCGTAATAATTTTTTTCTTCAAAAATTATATACTGAAAATGCAAACTTAACTTCCTCGAAGCCCTTTCATTGTTCCTAACATAATATAGAGTGCGAAATTTTTTACCACTAGTAAAACCGTTACTAGGCAACAGCATCTGTTCTTTCGTTCAGAGACACTAGTGTTCCTTCCACTTAAGAAAGTCACTTGGCTGCCAACCTCATCTGATTTAAAAGAGGCGAAATTACTTCTGCCTTCAAGAATTCATGCCCAAAATTATTCATTTACTTGTGAAGATGTATTATAGGCATTCGAACGCAGGACTCCGTATTGAGAAGTAAGAGTAGTAATCATCCAGTTGCCATGTTTGGCTACCTGTATCACTAGAAATGTCAACACACGTAATGCCTTACTACAGATTTCGCTTTGTTAGGTTATGTTAGCTAAAATAGGCGTCCACTGGCACAGATGTCACATTCTGTATAAGAAATTATGAGAAGAATTTGCATTACAGTTGGTAGGGTGGACTGAAATTCGTCCAGTAATTTTGTATAATTGCTGGAGGACAGGACTCCACACATGTTTTTACTCTATGTTCTTTGCTTTGAAGAATACATTTATAATAGTGAATTTCAATTGAACCATTTTCATTTAGTAAGCTCAGAACATGTTACCGAAGTTCAATTCGACAGGGATTTGTGTCGTATCTCTCTGTTGCCTGAAATCGGCTTCCTTTGTTTTGGACATCGCTAGTATGCTTTGTTCTTCGAGGAGTTTTCTCTAGGAGAGCCGTTTGCGGGCGTGTTCATTAGCTTTGCTAATTGCTGTGGAAACCAAGAGACAAGGAAGTAAATGTCTGCATCGCTGTGAACACGAAATTTGTTCATTAACTCTCGCAGACGTTCACTGGTTCATTATGTTCCATGGTACGAGGAACAGCAGTTCAGTCGCACATTTGTGAATTCACTTACGCGTGTATACCTTCGTATGTTCTAATGTCATGTCACCGGAATGCAGTATAGGTCATAATATGAAGGTGTGTAATGAATCTTTCAAGAATGTGGCACAGAGTTCAAACACTGGGGAAATTGAAATTACGTATTTTACGAAGAAGTTAAGAGCACAGTAAATTCGCCGAAGACTAGTTACCATTCTGTTGGAAAACTATTAACTAACTAACTAACTAGATGGCTTACCGAACCCGAAGGTTCATAACCGAATTAACCAAAGCCCTCCACCGGACCCTGTCCTGGGCCAACAAAATCCAGTCTCCTTCAACTCCTATCTCCCATAGATCCCGCCTGAGATTATCCTCCCATCTACGTCTAGGTCTCCCCAGAGGTCTCTTCCCCTCAGGCTTCCCAAATAGTGGACCCAACCAACTAGATGGCTTACCGAACCCGAAGGTTCATCACCGAATTAACCAAAGCCCTCCACCGGACCCTGTCCTGGGATTTTCCCTTATTGTGTCTAAGAACGTAAAGATTAAAATGTACTGAACTGCAGTTTTTAACTGTTGTGCATCTGTTAAACGCGGTCTCTTACCCTGAGGAACATGGAACGATGGTAAAAATGGTTGTCTTCTGGGTTGTTGTTCCTCCAGAGGTTGTCGACTGAACGCAAGTGGCTCAGGATAGCGTCCAGGGGCGGATTCTTGCTTTTCTGTAATTAAGCCTTAGATTTTCACAAGGTGGGGAGCGAATATGAGCTTTTCAAGAAAGGCTCTTTTCAGTGGTACTAGTCTCATCGTCTGCTGTGCAGTGTTGATCTGTTAAAACTGTGGTACCATTGTAACTGAAATATCATTCCTAGGGCGTTCAAAGTTACAAGTATTGTATTAAACTGTCGAGTTAGGAATCTGTCCTGAAACTTCTGTGTGTCTGCATGAAATGCTTGACTGTTAGTTTCCAAAAGTGCGTGAGGGTGGACTGTGCCTGTAAGCAATGCTCAGCGAGCAGGAACTGAATGTTCGATATTTGTGAATAACAGCAGAATTCTCGCAGTGTTTCTGCTCGTTGTTTTGTGTGGGATTCACTAACTTTGTGTAAAGTGTAACAGTAAAATTGACACGTTTGATAAACAGATGTTTCGACAAGGACTGGAGGAATTTAATTTCCTGACCGCCATCTTGTCAATGAAGTGTTGCCGGCAGATATCGAAGCAAACGGAAAACTAGGAATGCGCTGTCATTCTGTCTTGTCTCCGTCTTACTGTTAACTACAGCCGTGTCCTTATCACATTTTGAGTGCCCAAGCGGCTGTTAACTGCTGAAGTGTTGTATTATATTTGTACAGACTACTGATCTATTACTTGCATAATTTCAGTGTTCCCTAATCAGTTTTGTTTTTACCTTCTTGTATGTGTTAATGACGAAAATGTTACGAGACCTACCCTATTTATCGATTACAGGATTGTGATTGAGGGGGTGAAGGAGACCGTCGAACCAGCGGCAAAACAATGAATCTTGACATATATCATAGTTGTCATGAATTCCTAGTAATATTTTTAAGTGAACTTGGTGTGACGGAACTGCATTTCGATTTTTTTTGTGTGTGGTTACTTTTTCCATTTTAGAGTAAATGAAAAATAGATTTGGTGGTTAAGATATACCGTGTATTGTCCGTATATAACTAATGGAAGAAATTCAATTTAGAGAGCAAACACATGTATTAGTTTCACGTGAAATATATTACGCGGTACTCAGGATAAGTTTGCTTCTGTGACAATCCAGATATTTTTATACCGACGCGGAGTTTGTCGTGAGGACTGAAGACTACAGAAATTTAAACTTGTAACAAATACTGTGGTAGCAAAACGCAGAGGTTCAGAACAACGAATACCGAAGTCAGTCACTGTAAACGATCATGTGCCACTTCCAGATTAAGAAGACTGTCTTCCGGGATATTGCTTCGCGTTGTCTGGTAGTAGTTTACCGACGTTTCAAAGATGCTTGTACCTTTATCTTCAGAAAATGAGGCGATCAGGGCGAAAGCCCTGATGATGGAAGCAGTAAGCACCTCTGAAACCTGAAACGTCGTTAATCGTCCTCCAGACTACACGGCGCAACATCCCAGAAAAGTTATCTTCATATTCACCGCCGTGAGAATATGAAATCTCAACTTCCAAGTCTATATTTTCCATCAGGTTCTTTAAACAAAGTACACGTGATTTTTCTACTCCTATGTGTCCACTGCCATGGATTTCGCTGTCCTAACAGTTCTACAGGACTGGAAAAATCACGATATTCTGTCGTTGCGTGATATCCTACATTTGTTACTTCATTCTTATTATGTACACATGCTTTCCTGATCGCTTTATTTTCAGGCACTTGTGATCTATGTTCGTTCCTTAACTAACTAACTAACTAGATGGCTTACCGAACCCGAAGGTTCATCACCGAATTAACCAAAGCCCTCCACCGGACCTGTCCTGGGCCAACAAAATCCAGTCTCCTTCAACTCCTATCTCTCATAGATCCCGCCTGAGATTATCCTCCCATCTACGTCTAGGTCTCCCCAGCGGTCTCTTCCCTTCAGGTTTCCCAACCAGTACCCGGTGCATACCTCTTGTCCCATCCATGCGCGCTACATGTCCCGCCCATCTCACTCTTCTCGACTTAATCACCCTGACAATACTGGGGGAGCAGTACAGATTTTTAAGCTCGTCATTGTGCAGTTTTCTCCACGCCCCATCTTCTTCCCTCTTAGGCCCAAATATCCTCCTCAACACCCGATTCTCAAACACCTGCAAATGTTCGTTCCTTACAATATATTATTCGACGATAAATAACCTACGCAGGTGGTACAGAATCGTAAAACAACCCAGTAACCAACGAAGCAACGAGTATACATATAACCCGATTTCAAATTCCCGTAAGAGTGCTTTATTTTCACAGCGTCGAAAAGGACTTCGGAGACCTCCCGACGTATTACACTAACCTGGTTTTATCTTGAGGTTAACTGGGCGGTGTTTATTGTCAGTGGCAATTTTGCCTTTGAAATACGATCATGTAGGTCGCGAACCACGTGTTTCGATTTTTAGTAATGCTTTCCGTGTTACATCTTTGTGGTCCGCACGTCTGCCGTGAGAACAGACAATTATGCGGAACTGTACACAATCAATTAATTTGTATTGCTGGACCGCGACTGGGGTGACGCCTTGAGGCTATATCGCGTGCCCGACAGACATGTATCTCGGGTTAGCCGCATCAATCAGGCGAGATGTCAATAACTGACATGCAAATCCAGAATGAATGGGTATTTCAAATATTGTTAAATGTGTAGCTCTGAACACGCAAGATACGGAGATTCTATGGATTTATATGGCACATAGGCACTGATCAATTTCATTCTTTCGTTTTTAATTTACATTGGGTATTTCTGTTATCTTGACTCTTATGGAGAAATTCTAATGCTGATTACCTTCTGTTTGCTGTTAGGTATTATTAGAGCAAATGTCTCCATGAAAGTGATAACATATTTACGAAACACTTTGTGTGTGCTTGGGATAACCATTTTCCGTGTAGTGTGAAGATTTAACAAAGAAAACTAACAAACTTAGTTAGTCCAGGTTGCCTGTCAGTTCTGAGATAAAGTAGAGTACATTTAATAAACTTTTAATTGAAATATCAGCGACATTTCGTCGACTCGTACAGCGTAAATTTTGTATCAAGATATAACATGGAAGTATTTTCTCCAACATTCTGACCGTTTATGGTTCATTTTGATTCTCAGACTCGATAGATTGTTTCCTCAGAGAGCGTTAACCAAATGATGTTTCCTTTGAGGTACGGACTAAATGTTTAAATGTTATTTACATGAGCTTCGTCTTCAAAGGGTTAATGAGTGTTCGTTGGTGGCTGCCATGAAGGTAACACCGTTTTAAATCAATTAGCTTCATACCCGGTATAGACTGACAGCATGTGACATTCTCCGTTGTCCCGCAATGTAATATAAATCACCACAGGGGGGCTCTTTAGATACTACGTGTTCCACGCTGGACTCGGTTTCAGTAAAAGACTGAGGAGGGTTCCTAGGCCAGCTGAGAGAATGTATGGGAATGAAACACAGCCATTAAATACGTTGAAGACTTGTGTTTTGTTGTTTTTCGATAGTGAGAGAGACAGCTTCATGATTCCGTTGCGCTTTTACGTGCAGAAATTTCGAATATTGGATTTGTTTTCTTTGTTAAAATATACTTCGGTTTGTGCCAGTTATTGCTATACGAAGCATCGCTACATATTTGCATGACTGTATGGCGCTACGTCCTAGAAGAATACATATCTCTTGTCGCCGTGAGAACCAAAAATTTTAGAGCGATTAATCGAAAAGTCTGAGAATTTTGATAAAAAAGAATGTCAGTAAGTAGATTACGTTAGAATAACTATGGAATGTACAGACTTAAAGACTAAGCAGACACATGAAGGAGTAAATCAAATTTGCTTTCAGTTTAGCGTAATAATGAAAAGTTATGGCATAGATGGTAATGCACGTTACCAATAAAAGCCAACTGCAGTCCCCAAGCGAGGGGACACGGAATTTAAAGGTATCTGAAGTCATTAAAACACTGTGTAATTATTTTGTGTGTTCAACTTCATATCGGGTGAAAACTTGTGAAAACCGAAACTGAATGAAAATTATTCCTTGTAGAAATTTCAATTCATTAACATTCATAAACAAATTAGAGATCAATTAGACGTTACACTTATTTATTTGTAGTGTTCTGTCTGAGGGCAGGTCCATATGAACAGGATCCTTCCCTCCTTTTCTCGGACTGGGACCTGTTCATATACGTTCTTGGGAGATGATCCAGAAGTGGTTTGCCATTGCCTTCTTCTGTGTGTGAATGGGATGCCACGGAGAAACCGGGGAAGCCCCCGGAGGAAAACTCCGTGTTGCCTAGACCGCGGCCTTGCCCAACACAAGTTATAAATTCGGGCACCGCCGGGAATCGAACCCGAGACCCCAGGATTACAAGGCCAGCGTTTTAACCGCTATACCACCGTGGTGGTTTAATGTCTGAGCTGATAAAATAAAGCGTGGTAGGGATCAAAGCTGCCTGTATATCGGATGTCTCACTAATCATCTCTAATTATGACTGCTCAAGCGTAATCCAGACCACTCTGACACCAGTGCTTCGGCGCGTGGCTACCCTCTAATTCCATAGAGCAGAGTTACTGAGAAGATCGTGGCTGCTTAGATTATAAAGACGTATTTTAGCCTTTTATGGAACCAGAAGCTTCATTACAGTGTTCAAAACAGTCCGCCACTGAACCCTGTACTGAGCCACTTGAATCCAGTCTCTCAAAAGTTCTATTTCTTTCAGGTTTTCCGATTAAAATCGTGTAGGAATTTCTTATACCTCCCGTATCAGTAAAAAGTTTTCCTTTAGATTTTAACATAAAATTATAAAGTTTCTTTACAATTAAAAATTTATTTTTCTGAAATATTTTAAAGTCTTATAGCATCTATTGGTAAAATCAGAAATACTGTGTTGTTTACTTATACAAAGCTCTTGGCGTGTTAATTTTTCTTTGAAGTATTAATTAAATTTATAGTTTAATAGCTCATTTTAATGAAGAGCTGCATGTTAAATCATTTCCACAGACTGGCCCGTTTTAGGTTTTAGATGAAGGAGACGGCCTCCATTTTGAATGAGCAGCCACGGACTGCCGACAAAGGGATGTTACAAAGTGTCACAAGATATCCTGGACTTCAACGGGTTGTTTGGCACGGCTTATCACTCAATAATAACTTTTCTCTACCATTTCTGTTAAACCCACTTCTCTCTCCAGTCTTGGAACTTGTATTCGTAAATAAAATCACATTTCACAATATTCCTCTTACTGTATTTTACTATTTGTGGTAAGTTTATTTACATTCTTTGTGTCCTGTGCATTTTTCAGGAGATACTGAGCATCGCGAAACAACAAACTCTTAGATGGATGGCTGTCGGATGGACGGGCGGACAGACAGACAATTGTGAGTTTCTTTCTTGATCACATTTCGTGGTTGGTATCTGTGTGCGATATAAACAATTCATACGCAATGTCACTACGCGAGAATACATGTAAGCATGTCTTCAATGAAGCAGATAGTTCTTTGGGTATAAGAATCTCTATGAAAACGGCAGGAACTTTCATTATGATAAGATTAAGATAAAAAAAACGCATGTGCCAAATTCATGTTTAAAATTGGCCGTTTCTGAAGGCAGATTATACACGATATAACTATTTTAAGAGTTTTGCTTGTACGTCTGTATTTAAGAAGCTGACTTCTGTTACGCTGTTTGTGTATTATAAATTTATGCTGAATTACTCCAGAATTTTGGTCTTGCAACCATAAATATAACTAGTTAATATCTGTAATGTTAAGATGATAGAGTTGCGTCATATTGTGAAAATATATATTTAATTAATTAATCTCGTCCGTCTAATCACAATTTAAAATTTAAAATTAAGATAATTAAAATACCATGTGATGCTCCTTATCGAAACATTCGATGTTCTAAATGTAAATCGAATGTTTCGATAAGGAGCATCAAATGGTATTTTAATTATCTTAATTTTAAATTGTGATTACACAGACAAGATTAATTAATTAAATATCTGTAATGTTGTTAACTATTCTTTAATATGCAATTATTTCTTCACATGAAAAGGTCTAAATTTGTGCCATTAGTGACTGTGGCAGTCAACTTATTGCTTACCAAAATTGATGTTATTCCTAATTGAGAGAACATCTGCTTTTGTTGTGCGCCTGTGTTTTTTTTCGACCCTTATATTAGGGATGTACAGCTTCCACGCTCTTCATATACATAATTCTGATTACATTACCATATTCTGCGATGTAATATTTATTGATATCGGACTGTATTAGTTGCATCAGTTAGTTTCATGACCGTTCTACTATTCAGAATTTAATATTATGAGCAGACATGATTGAATTTCCCATCACTTGTTATCCTTATGGTAGGTTGGACAAGTGATGAGCCTTGTGTTGTTGTTACGGCTAATCTGGATTTACAATTGCGTTCAATGTTATTTCACATACGGAGGACATACTGCAGTACTGTAACCATGTTCTTAAGAGAATCCAGGACTTCAAAGGCAGCAAGTGGATTTAGTTATCGGACACGTGCTGTTGCTATGGGGAGGTCCAGTCGTGCAGAATGTAGAAAATTCCAGGTCAAATTTTAACCTCCTGCCGTATAAACTGATGCATATGTTTGAAATTTTCTTTGCCTTTTAATTAAAACAATTAGAAAAAAAACACTACATTTCGGAAGCTGAATCTTCTTTAGGGAGCAGGTGAAATTATGCAAATTACTCAGTTGGGTCCATTGAAAAGAGCCGATGACGGAATCTTTGCCAGCGTTTTTATTTTTAGTTAATAAGCGAAGAAAGTTGTCCACAAATGTGCATTAGAGTAACGATATACTTTCGCCAGAAGCCTCCAGACTAGTTCCGTTTAATACAGCTATAATATTCACTCAGTAACATGTCAGTCCTTGCTAGATGCATCGCCTTTAAATATGAACATTTCGCTTGAAACTTACAGTTCCTCGAGGTTATTTCCACAATCCTGTTTCTTAATTACAGGATTTTTTGGGGGTTGGTTCTTAATTTATTTTGATTTAATTAACGGTCTTGTGTTAACTGTACAGGTTGCATATCGTCCAGTGATGCTAGTCGTAATGATTTTAGTGCAAGGATGTGGAAGGTGATATTGATGATCTGTTTTGAGGCTACCGCGGAAAGATTAGTCCGTTCAGTCCGCTCCTGTCTGAGATTATGTTCCGAGACCAACGAACACTGGCTTCTACGCGGCCACGTTCAATTTCGCAGTTTCGTCTGACAGCAACTCATATGCTTTTGATGTTAACTTTGTGTTTGCCCTACATAAAAATTATTGAAATAAACAGGAATAGAAATACTGAGGCTAACAAACAGGTACAAACGTGTACTGCGTAGTGAAGGCACATTTTAACAAACAACATCGCCCTAGAGGTAGGCGCGAGCGAAGGGTCGATTCTCTCTCACGATCTCACAAAGAGAAGGTTGTGCATCGCCCCCGGCGGCAGAAACAAAAGAGATGACGTCATAAGATCGTCATTCGATTTTTGTTGCATGCTTATTATTTGCCTTCTACAAGAAGACAGCTGTTTCTACAGGAAAATTGATGCCTAGATTAACTAGGAGTACAAACATCTCTTATGAATGTTGTAACGCCGTGGGGACTTGTGGTTAGAGGTCAACGTTTCGGAGAAATATGCTGCCTCCATCTTCAGAACTGGTTCGTTATGTTTCTCCGAAACTTTGGTGTCTACGCACAAGTCGACATGGAGTTGCAACGCAGAAGACCTAACTCGACGTCTTCGTAGCCGTGAGAACCTCAATTACCACAACTTTTCTAAAAATACATTGGCAGGCCAGATTATAGCAAAGGAGAGCGAGAATTTTTGGGGACTTGAAGCCAATCCAATCTGTAAAGTGCAGTCATTGAAATCAATAGGCCTGGCAGTTCGATTATCAAAGTATTTCAATAAAGAGTACGTTAGTGTGTGTACGAAGTGGACCCTGCGGGCTGAGGATAGTTTGCAAGAGCGGGCTTCTACGAAACGATAATGAACCTTCCCGAAAAGCAGAAAATTATTTAAGCACCCCTGCAAATATAAGATTTTTAAGAATGGCCTTACATCGTAAAGTCGATGCCTTCAGGAACACCTGTAATGCTGATTCTTTGTTTTGCGTTTACGGCCTTCTAACCGAGCAGTAAGGAGCTCTAGGTCGTATTACTAACCTGTTTTCAGGTACAGCGAATTGTTACACATAGCAACGTCAGGCATAAATAAAATAGAGAAGAGTGAAATTAATTTGTATGAGAAAGACTGCTACGAACATCTAGTTGGTTGAAGGGTAACATTTAAATCTGTGATATAAACAAAGGGATACTTGGCTGATCTCTATCCACGGCGGTGATTGCCAAAGTTTCAACAGAATTAAGTTCCTTGTAATGGAGACGCGTTGTGTTTTCTTTGAGGTACGAATTGAATGTTAAAATAAAGTAAGTTATTATTTATATAACCTTCGTCTTCGGTTATCTCAAGCGTCTACTCTCACCCTAACACCTCCATTGTCACTCTACCCCTATTTCAAGGACAGGCGAGCATAGCCTGGGAACCTTCTAACGTAATATTTCTTCCTCCAGAACTCCCCCCCCCCTCCCCACAATTTTGTCTTTTTCCAAGCTTTCTCATTTTGCCTGTCTTAAATGCTTCAAAGGGTTAATTGGCTTTTGTTGTATTATTCTCCTCCAAAACGCTGATAATCACCTGCAACACCAGGCCGACACGTTGACACAGCAAATAAGACTTCGATCAAGATGAAAACATTGAGTCAGTATAGCCAACGTACCCCACGGAGATAAGAAAATTAGTCCTTCAGATTACAGTAATATTTCGTGACTGTAGAGCCATGTCTGGTCAATCGGAATGTTCTGGAATGTTAGTGGAGGAGCCGTCCCTTCTAGTGACTAACAAGGTATTCAATCGCCAATTCGAAAATTAATCACGCGCGCTCTAAACTATTGGTTCAGCTGTTCTCTATTACATGTAAAACTGACTGTACTCATTACCATTATAATGACATCTTCTCAGTGAGTGTACGTGCCGATTACCATGCTAATGCGGGCTGAACTAGTTTACACACAGCTAATTTACAAATTCTGCTTACCTCGACGAAAATGTGAGTGTTGAGGTCAATTAACAACGAAAGACTATGTTGGCTTTAGTTTCTCGCTCATCCAGCGATCCAGCCGTACTTGCATGTAAGCGACTGATTAATTTTGTACACGAATTTAGAATTAATTTATCTTCAAGTCAGTCTTCGCTTCGCGTATGAGAGTTTGTTGCTTGTATTGTGACGTGTTGTATCTGTCAATGTGTAGAATGTCACGGGTTTCGATTTTCTGTAGGAGTGTGGCGATTTCTATCTCTGCAACAAGAAACTCTTTTATATATTTAGTATCTCAGTCTATACACAAACGTATTTAAAATGTTGTTATTAAAATTTATATAACATTATAACATCTGTAGTATAAAATATTACAATAAGTTATATTATGTTATATTATGGCGCTTATTATTAATTGCACGACATGTTTCGATGTTTTATGACATCATCTTCAGGTTTATATCGTCGTTTTTATCATTTACGCGCCATAATATAACATAATATAACTTATTGTAATATTTTATACTACAGATGTTATAATGTTATATAAATTTTAACAACAACATTTTAAATACGTTTGTGTATAGACTGAGATAATAAATATATATTTGGTTTCAACACAAACATGACGCACTTAAGCTACAAAAAGAAACTATTTGTTTTGAGCACCGTATGATTCTTAGATTATTCTCCAATAAATCATTATCCGTTTTATCTTTGTAGTGGAGGTGCTCTGTGTTTTGAGATAGGAACTGAATTTTTAAATAATCTTTAAGTGGTCTATTTGATTCGAAGTGAGAACTCGTCATTACTGTGATACATTTTTAATTGAATTTATACGATTCTTTATTAGTGTTTTAAGTCTAATTTATATCAGGAATAACTTCGTTTTTGATACTTCATATATTAAGACATTGATGTTGAATTAGGATTTAATCTTGTATGTAGAAATAATGGAAATAAGGTATTAGCTTCGAACTTAAATCTTAACCTCATAAAACAATAACGCGTCGGTTAGTGTAGCGGTAACTCTCTGACCTGATAACCTGGAGGTTCCCGTTATGAATATTGACAGTTTGCCGTCTATCTTAACAGACATATCGTGATCTTCTTGTCTCTACGTTAATTGTGAGATTTCGTCTTTTCGTTCACAAACGCCTCCTTGCAGATGCTTACCCACGCACGATTCCTACGCATTTCCCCGTCTCATAACAACTCAAGTAACCATAACAGTTAATTACAAAATGATAATTGTTCGTGTCGTATTTTATGGCGTGAACTTCGACCTTTCATTCCGGAAAGTAAGAAATTCATGAAGTGCAGCTGATAGTCGCTATCCTGATGAAAATTTCCCTGATATGGAACACGAAGATTCATTATTGTGTTCACATTTGACCTTCAGTGATCTCTGTCCTGAGCCAGATTAATCCAGTTGAGAATGAACGGGGAAAAACGATAAGAAAAATGGTTGGTTTTACGATTTCTGTAGGATGATTGAATCAAAATATCTCGAAAGATCTTGAGGTGCTGCGCGCTGGTACGCAGACACCGGAAAGAAACTCATAGGTGGATGAACATGTCCAGAAATAACAGTGACACAGCACTGTCAGTCACCCTAATGTGTGGCCTGAAAATAAATCATGAGGAATGTTTAAGCCTCCTTAGTCTCTGTGACACACCACTGTCAAGGAATTAACTTGAGTAATTGCCGCGTAAGGCTGCTTTTACGGCAGAATCTGCATGTAATATTCGGTAAGTTCCTTCCAACTGTCTCTTTGCTGTCACAGTGGATAGAACGATACGCCTCGTCACAGAAGTGGCTTAAGTAACTTCTCCACTCTTCTTTCTTTCTAATTTACTTATGTTTTTTTGCCATATTATTACGGAGATAGAGTCCCATCTCCGAAACGTCGTTTTAGGTTTTATATGGATTAACGAGATTCCCACTGTCCCTATCTACTACTATATTATATTTCCTGTCCGGAGATAGGGATTAGCTCTATCTAGTGGGCCCAACTGTGTAGGAACCTGAAGACAGAGATAGAGTCCCATCACCGAAACGTCGTTTTACGTTTTATATTTACTAGACGATGGATAATATCCAAGGAAATTTTTATTCAATTGACTCTTAACCATCGTCAAGAAGTTTTAGACCATATTATTGTAGCTTGAGTCACTTTTTCTATCTCTACAAAGTTTTTTTTTTTAAACATAATCAGGAGTGTAGTTTTGCCAGGTTTGTGAAGGAAACTCATTGCTGACTATGCACGTCTATATTTTACTGTTTCCTTGTCAGGTTGACTAACTGAAGGGAGTGACGGAGGAGTCTTTCTAGACTCAGTGTAAATTACAGGCCTGAACACTGAGACGAGACGGAAGAACGGATAGTTTCTCGGAGTGAGTCTGTGTTGAGAACTTGAGTAAAGCCTTGGCTCTCAAAGCCCTCACACAGTCACAGACGCAGCGAACTTCAGGCAGTACTTCAATAATTATTACGTCTGGATCTACGTTTACTCACTAGTATGCTACTGTGAGCTTCTACGTGCGGTTAAAGTACTTAATACTAGATTGTTTTTACATGTCTTTAGGATTTTAACGCCGTTAACACCTGTAGGTAGATATCAACGATTCGGAGGAACATACTGTCTTATTCCCTGAAGATGGATGCAGTTTGTTTCACCGAAACGTTAGTGTGTACCTTCAGCCCAAACGACATTACGACCCAGAAGACCGACGTGATATCTTCGTATCTCATGTTCTATAATGCTGACCTGGTTAGCACTGAGTGGCAGAAACGCTCTAGGACCTTGATCGGGATGTCCCGTGTGTGAAAATCAGCACTTCAGGATCTATGAAAACACTGATTTCTGGTTTCAGCTTCCTATCTGTTTCATGGACAGGCAACAGGGATGTAGAATATCACAAAAGTGTAAATATTTAACAATAAATTAATAAATACGCATACGTCGTACAGAGTTTCTTCTTTGATTCATTGAAGTAGCTTCTCCAGGCTTTAAAAAAGCGTCTGCTACAAATTATATTAGACCACATCCCGTAGAATTTTATCCTGATATTTCAACAGTGTTATTTCCCGTTGATATAATGAGATTTTATTAAAATTTTCTTGAGATTGGGTGTGAAAATTTTACTAAACGTATAAACTCCACGCGTGCGTAGAAAATAGCAAACACGGGGACTTAGGTCGTTACAGTTGTGACGAGAATTTAATTAAAATGATAATCCACAGTTTGTGTATTTTGAATGTACCGTACACACATAAATACAGTGGGCCGAAAGAGATTGTGCTGGAATCTTACAAGAGACAGACATGCAGATTTAAAATTTTGCGGTATCGCCGCGAACCTTATTTCTGTTTTTTTAAACGCTCGTTGCCCTCGCAGGTTAGGATTCAATCTTTTTTTAGTAAGGTCTCGGGTTGAAGTCTCAGTCCGGAGACCGAATATCCTTACAGACGTTTCTCCTGCTTTTTATCAATTACGTCAAGACATATGTCGGTATTATACTTTGAAATTATGCCACGATCGGTTCCTTCCTTATCCTTTACAGTTCATTATTTCCTTTAATTCTACGCTGAATAATCTGACAGCTTCTTTAAATAAATCATAAATAGAGATACAATGTGTTTTGTTCAAAATGCAAATCAAGTTTGAAGAACGTATGAGTTATTTTATATTAAATGTCTGTTTGCAAATTACAGTTTCTGTGGCGCGGAATTTCTTTTCGCTTAGATCAGTGTGAACCAAGCTGTGACCTCAAGTCATGGCGCTCTGTTATGTTGTATTGATGCTCAACTGCCCGTTATCGTGTGGTAACACGCTGTGTTAGATTATTTACCTAATTGCTACTGTCATCCCCTGTGAGGGTTGTACAAATACAGTCACTATCAGGGCTAAACAAACATAACAGCTCGTTGCAATTCGAATTGAATAGCCTTGTATTGAGTGAGTACGTTGAGTAAATTGAGCACTTGTGGGAAATATCAGTCGCCATCGGATATTCTGATTGAAGAAACGAAAACCTAATGTAGACATAAAAATAAACTATGCTTATTTATGCTTCATTTAATGAAACTTTCAGTAGCTCAGGCTGTTCGTCGTCGAATGATGAATCAGAAAGAACGTGAAAGGAAACTGCCTTGGACCAATTTAATGTACTGTCTCGACACTTGCGTGGAGGGAATGGGGAAAACTATGAAAATTCTCAGTCAGGACAGCCGATCTTCGGACCGAGATTTGAACTCGATACCTCTCGAATACGAAGCACGACTTTTAATAACTATTTCGAGATTTTCGGTTTTAATGAGTTGTACGTGATTGTTAAACAGTGAAATTAGCACTCAACAGCGAACTTGATAGCGTAGCTCTCGGAACACTTAATATTAGACAGGTGATGGCGAACACAAAGCGATGTGAGTGTTTCAGTGAAGTCTCATCCCCCCCCCCCCCCTCGACGCCTAAATTCTTTCTGTTTCTGCAACCCGAGAACTCGCCGTAGCTTGATGACAAAGGGCCGATTTGACATGGGTGCTATGGGATATTACTAACTCTCTGGAGAGCACAATTCTGCTTGAAAAGCTAATAGTCGCTCAACTAGTCAATAAATCCTCCGTCTTTTATGGAACCCGATGGTTTATCACCGTATTCACAAGAGCCCGCCTCTGGCCTATATCAGCTGCTTGAATTCATTTCACATATCCGTACCTGTTTCCATGAGATTCATTTAAATATTATCTTCCAAGATTAGTTTGTGCTAGGTTACAAGGGCATGTAGGGTGTGATTTTAGTAAAAGTTAGTAGATTGTGTGACTTTAGAATAAAACTTAATTTTTGGTTTTATGTGATATGGATAACTTTTGATGTAATTTTATTAAACTGACAAATATTTGGGGATCTTCTGTCATCGCGATTATAAATGAAACACAACGTTCCGTCTTCAGGTAGGACAGTGAAATATAATCTTTTTTAATAATGTTGATTCATGGTTAAATATACGCATATTTTCTTACAGCACAGTCGTACCAACATAACGCTGTTACACGAATATAGCAATTAAACTACAGAAATTGTTCAGTATATTAAAATTGAAAATTGTTATAAATCTATTTTATTAGTTTGGAACTGTTTTTTTGGAATAAAGAAATATTAAATATAAGAATCACGTATTGCGCCCACTACAGTAAGGTAGATCTCTTAAGCAAAATTTTGTTTTAATGCTCTGTTCTGTGAATTCAATAATGTCGGGAAGAAGGGTAAGCTCAAGGACTGAACCAAAGACGGCGCTGATAAGAATTCCCCAAACGTGCATCTCCACTGCCCCATTATGAATATACTGTCAAGAGAGGATTTGTTGAAAATCTGACTGGAACGTTTCGTTTCTAAGGAAGAGGAAGGCGTTCTTTGTTCCTGTGACACACAAAATGACTGAAAGAAAATCATCCTCTTTCATCTGCAGACTTACCCTGGCGGTGCATGGCTGACTTCCCAGTAACTCATGCATATACACATTTCATCTTCCTTCCTTCATTTCCTTGCTTTAATTTCTTCTTTCTTACTTTCTTGTTCCCTATGTTTCTTCATATATTTGTGTGTACTTTTTCAGTACGCCTTTCGTTCATTTTAATTTATTTTGCTGTGTTTGCTTCAGTGTTCCTCTGAATGGTTTATTCTCTCCCATTTATTTTTGTAATATCTTGTTACACTTCGACTTTATATTTGCTCACACAAATTCCACCTCTGATCTCATCAGTGTAATTAAATGTCTTTATAGGAAGTCCCTTCTCTACCTGCAATGCAAACATTTCTGTGCGTACTTTTCCTTGTTTCCTTTCGCTCTCGGCTAGCCGAAATATCGACTTGAAGTGAAACAGCTCAGAGCTCGTGTCTTCTTACAGAAAGCTAACGAAATATTTTACAGATTGTTTGTTGGCGCGTTCAGTTTCATGGTATGTAGCTACCAGACTTGCATTTGAGGTTAATATGAACTTTGAGTTGACTTGGATTAAACCATTTAATTTTTTTTAATAATGCCCCATTTTTTTCTCGTATTCAGCTGTAATGAGTTTTGTATCAGACATTGTCTCCGGCTCACGTTTGACTTTTTGAATGGACGACGGTCTGACAGTCTTAAATGATTTTTTTTTTTTAAATTTTAACAGCAGATTCTGATTTGGGTAGAAAATGTCGCTGTAGAAATTTTTAAGGCACTTCAGTCCAACGTTTCTTTCTTAATGTGTGCCACTCCTGTTTGCCTTACTGGGGTCGAACATTCTTCCCTCAACCTCACCTACTTTTGACACCTAGGATTAAAGGCGAGAGGTATATGGTAATTAACCTTCACGTTACGTATCTTTTGACCATATCAAAGTGTTAGATTATCAAGGATTGCATAAGTATATTAAATTTGTTAATGCCTTAAAACTCACGTTTATTACTTCAGTGAAGTTTGTTTCAAGAAAGGCTAAGTCACACAACGAGTACTTTAAACCTCCTATAAATTTTTCCCTTCTCTGAACCACCCTGAGCGGAGATTCCTTCATATTGGACGTCTGAGGGCTGATGTAACACACAGAGTCTGGAGGACGTAAGCAGAAGAGGCAACGTGAACTGTCCCAAAGGAATTTCAGAACCACAGTTGCGAACCGCAGAATTCTGTCCTCTGAAATACGTCAACATTGCCACTAATATGATCATAGAAACAAAGTGGCTTTGACGTTACAAGGGCCAGCCGAGGTCTACACAAACCTGTACACAATTAATCATGGTCTGGACACGAACGTCACAAAATAAAGTTTTCGTGTGACAGTGATGTCTTGCTAGCAATAAAAATGACTTTGTTGTAAGGGAGGCGGTTTTACTAAAACAGCTGCGAAGCTCTACATGTCGTCGCATTGTTATGTTATAAATGATGCTTTAGGGTAGTTAATTTCAATTATACTTTTGTTAAGCACATTTGAACTTTTATAATGAACAGAGATATCTCTGCTAGGAAAGCGACTGGCTGAAAGTTAAGCGACCGGAGTTTAATGTCCGGATGGAGCAGGAGGAAGGTTATTTGCTTTATAATATTTTATCACTAATTCAAACAGACGTTATTAATTAAAATCACTGTTAACACATTTTCTACCCATATTAAATTTTATTTCTGAGAACGCTTGTAATTATAATGGTTGAAACTACAATACGTAATAATAGCTTGCAAATAAATGATAATAATGACAGAAAATTAATGAAATATTCTCGGTCGATGAGCTGTGTCAACTGGTTAAACCAGATTAAAAGTTTCGTAAAAAGTTGAAAAATTTTAGCATC
>NW_019060657.1:59926-94849 GCF_000696155.1 Zootermopsis nevadensis | reverse complement strand
GTTCATATACGTTCTTGGCAGACCGGAGGAAAACTCCGTGTTGCCTAGACCACGGCCTTGCCCAACAGAAGTTACAAATTCGGGCACCGCCGGGAATCGAACCCGAGACCCCAGGATTACAAGGCCAGCGTTCTAACCGCTAGACCACCGTGGCTTACACCCACCGTTTATGAGATATAAATTAGGATTATCGTGTTCACAAAAGCCTATCTGTGAACCTTAAACTGAGCCAACGTGAATATTTTAAGCCCCAATTCTTATAACCTTTTTAATATTATACTCCCTTCTCTTTTGAAGTGATACTTTTATTACAGCCTTGTTATTCCACCGACGTATGATTCATGTCCCGCGCATTTCAACGTTCTTGGTTGATCACTCTCGTGACATTTAGTGTAGCGTAGTCTACATGTTATGAAACTCGTTACATAATTTCTGACCCTTAGAACCGAAATTGTTCTCAGCACTTTTTACTTCATATTATGTTCTTCAACAACTGTGAGAGACCATAAAGTTAAACATTATTAACCCGCATATTTCAGTACATACCTATATACTTTATATCGAAAAATACTTTAAACAAAAGTTGTGGACTGTTTTTGGTGAAATCCACATTGTAAAGGGGACACCTTTTTTCGGTATTCGATATTATTGGTTTTTAGTTAGACTTATATTTTACGTCATGCATATTACGAAGAGTCGTTCAAAAATTACATTTTACGGATATGGTAAAAAAATAAAATAACACGACAATTTCTTTTTACACGGCGTTACCAAGTTTAATAAAAATTCGATATTATTTGCAGAGTTGAAACTTGTATACTGACTCACAGACTCGCATGATATTCCCAACATGAATCCGTTCCATGAATTTTTGTGTTTATTTGAAACAAAATAAAAAATTAAAGATTGAGTATAAATTTTGTCCTTTGTTCTTTGTCCTTAGAATTCTTTCTTTCAGATTAAGTTGTGCTAAAACAGGCCTGTGCTTTATACAGCGTCGTTAAATAAATTAAATCCACCAAGGTATAAAATCTCATTATTCCCTTCAGCTTTCAAAGTCACTTAAATCACAATAAAATTCCTGAAACGTATGGCCGGAATCACTTAGCAACGTTGTCCTTTGTCGAGCGATGACTGAAGTGCAAGATAATCTGTGGCGCTGCTGTGCCAGCGGACACCTGTTCCAGACTCTGTCCTTCTCTCCGACAGACACCGCTTTGTCTCTCTGACAGGCTCCCAGAACTTAGTCACAAGGTGTTTAAAATTAGCTATCATCGTGCTTCGGAGGAGGATGGAGAAAAATAGGCCATGTGAAGTTTCGTAACTTGCTACATGCTCCGCCAATCTCATTCTCTCTGATCTGATAATTGTGGCAATATTTAGCGAAGGGTACAGGTTATATCATTGCGACGAACTTAAGATTCCAGTAGGATTTCTTAGGCTACATGTACAATCAAGCACGCTTTTTCCTGAATACTACTCGGATCGTGTTAATCACATATGTAATTCTCATAATAAGCATTTATAAGCCACTCTCATACCAAGCTGACAACAAACTTTTCAAATGTTTTCATAATGTACTTCCAGAATGTTATTTCTCAAGCTATCTGGTCACCATGGGAACAGAAAGTTGTGGGCTATCCCTTTGATGACAGAGTGTTATAATTCAGAATTTCAAGGAGGCACGCATATTTAGCTATCCCCCCGTTCCTGAAGATTTAAGCTTTTATTACTGACGCTTAAAACCATCTAGGAAATTTTCATGTCAAGTCAATTTCTCTACTTTGCATGTCAAAGGTGTGGGATGTTGCGTGTCCCATCAACATTTTATTTAAAAGTGGCACATGTAACTCCGCTTTCCGTATAAAGTTGGAACGAGTACAGTCTTATCTGAAAATAACACTCAACATTCTTTTGTCTTCTACGTATTCTTTTCAATAAGTACACAAAATGAGAGCGTAATTGTGTCAGTCCGTCCGTTTGTCGGTCTGTCTGTCTGCCGACGCCTTGTGACGAAGTCTGTTGGACGGATTTTTGTGAAATTTAGTATTGAAAACTTGTAGGTGGGTGGCTGAATGGATGGACGGACATACGTGGACAGGCAGGCAGAGTAGACGGGTAGACGATCCAATGGAATGTAAGTCGATGGCTGAACGGGTTTGGGAAAAGATCTTGAGAATCTTTATGTAGCTCGGCTAGCTGTTTTTGTGGACGGCGGGCGAATTGATAAATGGACATATGGAAATGTTTAACATCGATTTTTGTCGGCAGATCGCGTTGAATATTGATGGTAATCGAACGTTTCGGGCAAATATATCAGTTGTAATATTCAGTAGGTGGCAAGTAGGATTTAATTGAGTTTAACTTAAGGACAAGAAATACGGACGGAATGTAAATAAAATAATCACTACGGTATCTGTTTATAGTATAATTACTATAGTTATGCATAAATAAGAGTAAATTATGTCCCTGTACCGTCTCCCTCCTAAATTTAATGTTATTTACATTAATACAGCGTCAGCGGCTGAGAGAACATACGTATGGGTTGGCTAACATTATAATTACAATTCTGTCTGCATGTGGTCACAGTGTTCGGTAACAGCGTACTAAAGAGAATATTCTGCAATAAACATAAGCACAGTCGGCAGATGAGGAGAGCTAATCTGAGATCAGAAATGTTTAGACACGTTCCATAATAATGACACAGCGGTTTTATAACTCACATTTCTCCCTCATTAATACACACGTAACCACACCAATATGAATCTGTATACAGGGTGTGCAGAGATTTCCTCTGCAACGTTTTGCATGTAGATTGACAATTCACAACTGTCTCAATGGAATAGAACCCTTCTTGAGAGATCGATAGTCGCTCGTCTGCTAAATAAATTCATCACATTTTATGAAACCCGTAGTTTTATTACAGAAAATGACACTTAAATACAGTCCACACCCTCACACCGAAAAATTTTAAGATCCCTTTTAGTATTATTCTGCGTCTCTAATATCTTGATATTTCTCGACTAAAATGTTTACGCTTTTTTTCAACGTATCCGTTCTTGCTGAATGTTAAGTCAATCTTGTTTGTATTTGTATCTCGTCCAATATGATGGAGAATGACCAAAATGTTAATTTCGCACTCTGTCAATGCAGTGTGTTTGAGATGGTTTTGTTTATCCAGCAAGGCTACTCAGATTGTTAATAACTCAAGCATAAATCAGATAGAGACCACTTTTGCGTCGTTGAGTTGTAGGTGTAGTGCCACGTTACAAGCCAGCCCAGGATTCCCGCTAAGTTGGTCGCATTATGAATTTGAGGTATCAATTCCGGCGATACATAGAGTAATGAATTCTGAAGCGCTCAAAGACTGTGTATTGAATTGTGGGTATCAGAGGATGTGGATCGTAGAACAGAAGTTCAAAGGTTGTGATTGGAAAATTGGATGGTTTTGTGGCATTTTCATCTAATAATCACAAATTCTGTTTCGAGGGTAGTATGTCGCATCACATAAACAGTATTCCACAGGTTTCTTTAAATGTTATGTAATATCGATTTTGATACACAAGAAAGGATTTTGAATTTGAACTCATAAGAAACTGTTAATTAATTTAAATATGAACGCATTCACGTTTTAATGCATCTTAGAGAGAAATATTACCAGCATTTATTATCAGCGTAAAGCTTACGTGTGGGAAACGAGAGTCTAAATGTGAGTAAACAAAACGTTGTATAAATCTTATAATTTTTATAGAATTTTGCTAATGTGAGGTTAAGGAAGCTCAGTGAATTCGTAGTTATGAATTTAAAGAACTCCTCCCATTAAATTAATCAGTGGAAGGGGTGTTGACGAACAGAATGAATGACAGAGTTTCTGTTAGGAAATTTCTTTATGAAGGTCCACCACAATTCTGTGTTAACAAGAAATTGTTTTAAAAATTTTTTGAAATAGAAATATACTTACTTGCCCTTCTTTATTCCAAAAGTTCAGGTCTGTAATTACTCATTCCCGGTCGAGTAAATAAAAATATATAATTTCTTTCTCACTTGTCTGGAAGAGTAGCTTTCTGTCAAGAAGTTGAATCGTTTCTGAAATCCCCGTTAACTTTTCACGGGCGGTGATAAATTAATCATATTAGTCACTAAAAGGAAGAAATTCTTTGAGCAGTCGTTCTTGGCTTGGAATATTATTAATTTTACCAATTGCGCTGAAATTTTGTGTGTGTGTGTGTGGGGGGGGGGTATTAATAATAACTCTGGCTTCTGGTTTGTTTTGTGAGATCTCCGCTAAAAGCAGCACCATCTCGACGCCTGGCGTTGGTTGTCGGTACAACAAACCGCCGCTAGAGGGTATAGTGAATCAATAGCGTGTTATTTCGAAAAGAGTAGAATATGAGAATCCAAAGGAATCTAAACTAAAACTTGACAGTTTTCCTCTTCTCGATTTTGTCTTCGTGTATACTCGTCGGTAGAAAACAATATTTCCGAGCAACACATTGCCTTCATCGTCAGATTTGATGTGCCGTACCCTGAAGATGGAGACAACATGTTTCTCCAAAACTATGGCATCTCCCGACAAGTCTTGCACGGCGCCAAGACCCAGAACAACATCGACCTCACCACCGCGAAAACTTCAAACCTCTTTTCCTACTTACACTTCCTCCTTGTCCCTAGTCCTCGAAGGACCTTGGCCACCCCACATGTGAGAGGTTTCCTTAGCTAATTTAGGCATTTGATTATCAGTCCCACACAGGACAGCACAACACAGAAATACGGGAATGAGCATCCATTCTTTGAACTGGGTTTTGAACCCATAATCCAATTGTCGACGTCCCAGACTGCACGGATACAGTTACCTGTCTCCTTAATATCGTCTGGAAAGAAGACTGACGTTCGTGGTGTCATTAAATGAATACTGAAATATTTATACCAACTTTAATAGATTACGTATGAAACTCTGTTATGAAGATTTCCGTCTTCTGGGTTGTTGCGCTGTGTAGTCTGGTCGATGTTTACCAACGTTTCAGAGGTCATACTGCCTCCGTCATCAGGGACGTAAAACGTACAGAATTTTAATATGTTATGTAAAGTTTCAGGTCATGCCGTGGCTCAGGCAGCTAGAAGCTGGCTTCGCAACGCTGTGACCTGGTTTTAATCTCGGGGTGACCTCGTGTGAGATTTGTGTTGGACGAAGTGATGCCGGAGCAATATTTTTAATTTTATTCTTTGATTTCCCCGTGCCAATCACAATTCAACCATTGTTCCATGCCCAAGCAGAACATTATCAAAACCTCGGTCAAAGTTACAGGCTTAACTCTGACGGACACTTGGCTTGTCTCGGAGTAATGTTGGTTTTCTGTATAGAGTTCGACATTTTATTTATTTATACGAGATTTTAAGAGAAAATGCTAGTCGAATATTACTTAAAGCGTCTGAATCTCCTTATAGGACACGTGTTATTTTACTGTGTTTCACGAGATGTGGCACTCACTTTATTATTATTATTTATTTAGTGTCCTGTCTGACGACAGGTCCATATGAACAGGATCCTTTCATCCTTTTCTCGGACTGGGACCTGTTCATATACGTTCTTGGCAGATGATCCAGAAGTGGTTTGCCATTGCCTTCTTCTGTGTGTGAATGGAGTAATTGTTGGGATGCCACAGAGGAAAACTCCGTGTTGCCTAGACCACGGCCTTGCCCAACACAAGTTATAAATTCGGGCACCGCCGGGAATCGAACCCGAGACCCCAGGATTACAAGGCCAGCGTTCTAACCGCTGCTTGGCACTCACTAGGTCTTGTAAACACGCCCTGCATATGCAGTGATATGTTTCGCCCCAAGTTAAAATTAATGTACTCCTTATTACTAGGGTTTTTTTTTTTTCAAATGTTCCCCAAAACATGTCATTCAGAGGAATGTTTCCTTGATTGATGTTCCGTGAGTAGTCCGAGCTAATATTGCAGTTTGAACAAGAAGCTAAGTCGTTAGCTTTCTTTATGACTTTGCCTGAGTTTTGCTCTGTGTTTAAAGAGGACGCTTTGTTTCCTTCAGCCCTCAGTAGTTTTCTGCTACACTGAAATTGTGGGCTCACAAAATATATGTAAGAGCTACTGTCCACAGACCATGAGAAAAGCCCTGCGGGGGGAAATCGTTCCTGGTGCGGTTCAGGGAGAATGTTTCTTATCAGGTGGACTAGAGGACTGCTATTGGTGGGAAGTGTGATATGTCAGAGTTTTACGCTACTACACAGACTGAAAACATCAAGCAGTTAAGAGTAGCGTGTAGTGAGTGGACCTCTAATGTGTTCTGTGGTGTTGCGATAATATTCTAGATTAAATCGCTGTGCCTCTGAGAGGTAATCTTAAAGCTGTACCCATTAAAACACATGAAAGCCTGTCGTCTGTTGTTAGTTCAGTGGTTGTGGAACGAATGCTTTTAGGATGGGTCGTCACTCACCGCGAAACACATTAAGGAGGGTTCGACTGATCAAACTTGTCTTACATTGAAGACAAACGTGGCATGAGATAGTCTGTTTCCGATTTTATAATTATACCTTCAGCTGTGTTACTGGAATCTTTTATCTAAGGGTTGTACTTAAAATCTGTGGTGAGAGTTACCTTCCTTAATTTTTATTTATTTATTTAGTGTTTTGTCTGACGACAGGTCCATATGAACAGGATCCTTCCATCCTTTTCTCGGACTGGGACCTGTTCATATACGTTCTTGGCAGATGATCCAGAAGTGGTTTGCCATTGCCTTCTTCTGTGTGTGAATGGAGTAATTGTTGGGATGCCCCCGGAGGAAAACTCCGTGTTGCCTAGACCACGGCCTTGCCCAACACAAGTTATAAATTCGGGCACCGCCGGGAATCGAACCCGAGAGTCTGAATGTGTATCAAATGCTATTAATACAACATAAAATAATAATATTTAGCACCGTCTCATAGAAAGGGCTCGTGTGTCAGTGGCATAGTTATCTGTAGTATTTATTGCCACGTGAATACTTTCTAAGACTCCTCAGAAACAAGCGCATTGATCGTTTCAATACGTGTGTGTGAACGTAAAATTATTAACTCATGAAAATATTTGAAGACAGAAACAATTGCCCTTCAGACCACGCACTCCAATTGGACTGGGAAATAATCAGTGGCGACAGAGGTAAATGTGAGACTATTATAACGGTCTTCAAGACGTTTCGATGAATTTTATCGGGTTGTCATTCTTCTGGACTTAACTAATCTCATTGCAATGGTTGGAGTCTATACTTTGCTTTGTATTTATTTCTCTTTAAGGAAATGAAACTGCCTGGAATATGTAAGCACCGTTCGTGAAGTCTATTTTATGTTTACCACTCAACAACAATAACACTTGCTGGGGATTGGATCTTGATAGTACTTTAAGTGGAAGAAGGCGAGTTTTATGAAGCGTCAAATTTGTTGACGGCAACAAAGTTTGATGGTATTTTCATGTTGGATGCGGTTCCAAGCGCTTAATATTCATGCCATGATGTTATGTTGCAGACTTCGATCCGCCCTTCTATCTCCAGACGCATCTGACATCTAGCGGAGAAATTGAGAATGAGAAATGGCGCTACAGTCTCCCCGTCTGCGACATTACAGGTCTCCAAAACAAAAGAAATTTAAAACAGATTCGATGAAAATGCATTACTATTGTCTATCTAACTCTCAAACACACAATAGGACGTGTTCTATTTTTTTTTTTCAAAGTCAAAATGACATTATGAATGTCTTCATTTGATTTTCATTCAAATGCTTTGACACTCAATTGTCAATTTGAACATTGCATGACGGAGTTTAGAAAAGCACTTGACTTATCTAAAATATGTAGGTTTCTCTTTTACAACAGCCTGACAATGAATGTTTATTTATAACTATAGTAGCTTCAGTTGATTTGCATTTTGAAATGTTTATTAGAAATATTTAGCAATTTAACATACACATTTTATTAAAGTATTTAATTTTAAAGTTCTTAAATTCACTCGAGACAAAAACATATTTTCGAATCAAACTATCAGGTATTCCTTTTCAGCTGTTTCGCTAACCTATGTGATCTTTCAGTACAAGAAATGAGTTTGAACAGCAACTTACAAACCGAACAGTTTCCCCGAAGGTTAAACATTTCTCACTACTTGATTTCAGTGGAAATGAAAAGCCAAAAAAATTCTATTGTAAGTGCCAAATGTGTTCCACCTTTTTACATAAATGAATGTGTATAAATCCTGATTATGCAATCAGCACGAAAAAAATGTCACTCACTGCACATCACTTATTTGAGAATGCTATGTTTTATTAAGACGTCGGTGACGGGGAAAATGGTGCATGATTTGGTATTTTCACTGGTGATTTCACGACAGATGTTTTTCATGCACTAAACAACTGCCTTGTGTATGCCGCATGGAATTAGCGTTACGTAGTTGGTAGACACGAGGTTCTGCGAGCCAAATACATCTCTCTGATGCCATTCTTTTCTGAGATAAAAGCATCAGTGTTATCAGTTTAAAGGTTTTGTTTCCCCTAAGAAGATAATGTTGCTTTACTTTCAACTTAATATTATTGTAACCAGAGCCCTTAATTATTGTGTCATGATTTAAATTTTTTAAGAAAAATAATGAATTTTATTTAATAAGGCGGATTTAGAGTCAATGAGTAGTTTCAAGACTAAATCATAAAACTGAACATTAAAAACCTGTTTTGTTGCATTTCAGTGTCAAAATTCGATTGAATAATCTAATCCGTTTGTGTGATTGTTCTAAGTAACTTAGAGTCTTCATAATATAATTGTTGAATTTTTGCGTTAATTGCATATAACATTCTTTTGGGCTATACTGCAACTGTATAAATTTTCTACGAGGAATTTATCAAAATTGCTTCTATATGCACCAAATATGTGAGGAAAATGTTTTACTTCAGTAACATTGAACTCTGATAACAAGCTTATGACAATGTACAATTTTTAATCTCCTTGAAATACGTATTCATATTTTTAAATCTGGCTTTTCTAGAATGCATTAAATAATTAATAATATTCGTAGAATACAATACAAATGTTTTTCTTACATTTTCCCCGTTAGAAAAGAATGGCTCGAGATTCATGCAGACCGGATGTCTTGAATTTTCTTCACTGCAGTGAACTTGATTAGACTGGAAGAAGGTCTAACAATGCATGTCGCTGTGGAATGCTCTGATTACTTCATGAAGCTACTCACTGAGGTCTCTGCTGGCGTAACAATGGTTTTGTTGAGATAACTTCATCCTCATGCTACTTTAAATATTTTTTCTCGTTTTCAGCAAGATAATTTCAGTTTGCGGCTACGTCACGTACCCGCAGGACGCTGATCTCTGTGTGTACCATCTGCTTTCGCATCTAACAATTGTTAATTTTTCCCACAGAATGTAATTGTGGGTTTCGTACGATTCTCAGAATAAAAAGCGATTTTTTCCTCCAAACGGTATTAACCAGTTGGTCTTTCTTTAAAACAAAAAAAAAAAACAGAATTTTTAAAAATTATTTTGATGAGCTCTGTGTTTCGAGATATTAAGTACAGTCTCACGATGGAGTGAATTAACTGATTTTTGTATCACTTACATTTTTTTTATTCCATAACAGAACGAGCGCGAAGTAATTTTTGCACAAAATGAAGTAAGCAATCTTAGAACTAATTTTATTACAATTATTCAAGGTCAAAACTTAGATTAAGAACGCAGTTGGATCTATACATCTGGAACTTCTTTATCTAACGTTTTTATGTATAGATTTTAAAACTTATAGTAAAAATAAATGACGACAGTGCGAAATCATATGCTAAAAACCCGCATATATGGCTGGTGATGTTGTACTCAGGCATGTTTCGACATAGGCGTATGACAGAGAGGAAGTTTATCTTCCAGGTTTCTTTGTCAGTAAAAAATTATTCCCTGCGGAAGATTCACAAGTATTGTGACGTAACAGAGGAAAATAATAACCCTAAGTCCTTACAGGGGCACAGAGACTCAGCTCCATTTGATGAAACTCGTATTTCTGACTGAGAAATTTATATTTTGTAATTTTGTTTTACTTCTCACGAGGGAAGATCTTGTTATGATTTTGTGAAAGTACAAATAATAAAAACTTCCAGAATGTTCGTTTATGTTCTCGACTAAGGAAATAAAGAAGTCTAGATATATGACAACAGTCCGATCCTATCGTGATGTTTAAGTCTGCATTAACTTGTTAGCTTTGTTTTACTGTTTCACAGCACGGTAGAAAACCCTTACATAAATTTACTAAAACGATATTCAAGCTAACGCGAGACTTCGCTTTAAAGCTCAGTAAGATATTTTCTCGGTCTTAATAGCTGTGAACGCACACAAAATTATGCATTGTCATGTGTCTCTGAATTTTCCTCCGCTAGAATAAAAGTTTCCACACTGTAGCATAATATTATTGTGTAGGTTTTATTATTCCAACTGAAATACGTATTATAATTTAAATAATTGAGAGTAGGTTACTTTGGAATAACAATAGATGACACCAGTGCTTCAGTTGATTATAGTTTAATGCTGATCGACATTTCCATTTCTGGCACGCAACTACATTATTTTGCTCTAGTCAACATCGCAGTAATTTTCAAACTCAGTGCTTCTGAATGTTCTTAAAATACGCGTTAATTGTCAATTAAACATGAACGTTACATTGGATGAAAGTTTGTCGTTCAGGTGAAAGCTCGTGACAGGATAAAATAATCGGTTTTAAGGGCAGACCGTCTCAGTTAGAAAAGTTAACTGCAAGTCTTTTATGACATCAAATGAATACGAACAATTGTAAGAAAATAATAGTTTATTAAACAACGTTGCATAAATTAATGAGATGTCAAGGTGAGATTTCAGTTTCTCGCGACGACGCCGTCTGAAATGTCGCGACGCGTAGTCTGGTAGATACTGACCGACGTATCAGAGACGTTTATCTCCTCCGTCATTGCAGTGGTGGTGAAGGCCGTAAGCACATCCGAAACGTCGGTGAATATCTACCAGACTACGGGGCGCAATATCCTAGGAGGCAGCCGTAATCTTGTTTCCACCTCGAGTTTGACGACGTTCCTCGCTACCACTCACCCGGGTGGCTGTTGTTGTCTTGGTTGCAGGACGATGACGGCCATCTGCTTCGTGTGCAATTTGCCCATCCTGAGTCACCAGGTGGGGCTCGTGTGGCAGGGCGGAAACGGCTGGGACGATCTCGTCCGAGAGCAGGTGGAGGAATCGACGCTGCGACAACGGTTAGGGGCCGGGCGTCGCGACTCTGCTGCCCAGATCACCAGTATAAGCCCGCCCACAGAGACGCAGGAGACGTCGCCTCCCAGCTCAGGTACAGATCGCAAAGGAGCTGCTATCTGAGGTGGAAGTATAGGCAGTGCCTGAAGTACAGAAGTCAAATGTTTACCACTACGAAATTCTTAATACGTTTAGTTCAGTCACCTTATAATTAAAGCGACTTTGTTTCTTGAATATTTAAAATTAAATGTTGACCCTTCCTTAATTTCCTTCTGACTGTATCATTTAATCGAAGAAAATATGCAATATTTATCACAGGCTAAACATGTAATCGGTATAAATTTTAAATCAAATAACTACAAACACCGGAACGCACTTTACATGAAATATGAGGGTAATTGTACCTGAGTTGTGTAACGCATGGCGGGCGTTGTTAGAGGAAACTTGAAGGAGTTGAAGGAACAAGCGAAAAAAAGAACAACACTAATGATGACGTAAAAGGAATATGGTCCGAGAATATGGACTTGATTCAACTGACTAAGGATAATTTACAGTGGAGATTAATTAACGCCCAGAAGAAGTAGGAGTTTAATATTATGTTGTGTGTTTAAGGAACTGTCACCAGGCGTCGCAGAAGCTCCCTGGCGCAGCTGACAGACATCTTGCGGGAATGGAGTGGGAGCACGAAATGTTCCCGAAGCAAGGACCCTCAGCTGCACCGTCGAGAGACGCTGGCCGACATCGCCAAGAGCTTGCCATGGAGCCGCAGCTCCACGACCGACTCCACCACAGTGGCAAATCTCAGAAAGCGTCGAGAATCTTCGGCGGATCAGGGGATAAAACATCCCAAGTCACGCCGCGATTCTACAGCCATCAGCGACTTCAGGTCTGACCTGGCGCGTCTGTGGTCGTCCCGACGCGAGTCGGCCACAGTCATAACGGCGCGAGACCCTTCACAACAGCGTCGAGGCTCTGGGGAATCCGCCCGGAGCGGCCGCAGGGACTCCACCACGCTGATTAGCTCTCGGAGGGGCTCCGGTGAGTCGTCTCGCTCCGGAAGGAGGGACTCTATCAATACATCTGCCGTGACGCCTTCGCCACCCAAGTTACACCATCACCACCATCACCACCATCATCATCACAGAAGAAGGGATTCGCGCACGGGAGAACCCAAGTACTACAGACAGGAGCAGAGACCTTCGACCTCCAGCACTGCATCTGACAGCGGGCCCGGTGTCAGCCTGCTGATTACGCAGCCCTCCACAGCAGGTGCGGTCAGCCTCTGTTACCACAATTAAACTCTCTGCTTATTTCAGTGACGATTTCTTATCAGTTCGGAGGTCCTTACCGACGATTCAGAGGAATTTTACCACCTCCATATTCCTCCATGAATGTAGAGGCAGTATGTTCCTCCGAATCGTTGCTGTCTACCAGCAAGGAGGCCGAAACGTCGTCAGGCACTTGCTCTGTTTGGATGTTGAAGGTTTCGCCGGGTTGTCAGCGTCGGCCGAGCCTCAACACGCGTTGCCGCCACCCACCATCATCACCTCCTCCACAACGCCGCCCGCCACGTCTCCTAGCAACGCTGCACAACCCGTCCTTGTGCCCACTACGACCGCGACGTTGTCTTCCTCGCCCCCTGGCACGACGGCTTCAGCAGCCTCGGCCACCACCACTGCCAGCACACCAGTGACGAGTGCTCACCCGCTGCTGGCAACAAGGCGGGACTCCACCACGCAGGTACGCATGCCTCGAGGTCCCTAGTTCGTATCTTGACGAGGCAGTCGTCTAACCTGAATGAGATCTTGGACTCGAAGACCGGCGACGGTGATCAAGGACTTTCGTGGTAGATGCTGGGACAGTAACTTCAACTGGACCAAGACTGCTTCCATCCACATCGTTTCCAATTCATTATTCATCAGTTATAGTCTAGTCTACTGACAGTGTCTCTGAATAAAACAAACGCGCGCACAGAATGAAAGCTGTTAAATGTTCTTTCGTCTGTCATTTATTTATTTGCGTATTCTGGGTATTTCTTCACAGAAACCAGTCTTAATGAATATTTGATCGTCCTGTTGCTAAATTTTAAAAGCTAGACTATTTTTGATCAAACGCCGATTCAGAGATGTAGTGGTTTGCTTGGTCAGGGCCTCACGCCTAATGCAGCGGCGATAGATGATTATGTATGAGAGGTGGAATGATGATGAGTATAAGAAACCTGGGGAAATTCTGCTCTGCAGCTGCGTCATTGCCCACGAGTCTCAAATTTTATGTTAGTTTATTTTGTTGCCTTCTTGCACAGTCTTTTAACAAAGTCCGTGAATCTAGATTACGTTACGAACTTTGCATCAGTCTGTTCAATAGACGTCATGAAAAGTACGTTTAAAACCTAGATAAGCGGTTTGTTTGCAATTGCGTCTGCTTTCCGCCCTTTATTACATTCAATTCGTTTTCTATTCAGATATTTTTACATTTGTAAGCTCATTGTGTTATTAAAGCCTACACGGGCCTTTACAGATAATCATCTTATGCGTCTGATGTTTCTTTTATGGCATTGCCACGTGTTTGCGTTCTCGTAGCCGTCACATGACCTTTCCGCCTCCCTGCAGGTTTATTATAAAGGTCGCCGCGATTCTCGAAGCCATGCTTCCCCGGAGCGCCGTTCCAGCACTAAGGAGCCTTCACCCACCAAGTTTCCGCGTCTGCCCCGCCAATCCACGGCGATAGATGAAAGCGGACCCGGACCGTGGGGTCGTCGAGGCTCGTCGGTGGCCGCAGCTGTTGCCGCAGACGACAGCTCGGGGCGCAAGGCACGACGGGATTCCCTGTCGCCCGACTCGGCAAGCTACACGCGCGGCCGAAGCCGGGGCATGCCGCCTCGTTCGCCAGAGTCCTCGTCCACCTGTTCCTCGCGCGACCCTTCGCCCTGCAACAGGGCTTCGCCCGCACCCACCAGCCACGCCCCGATCATCCGTCGTCAGTCAACCACCGAGGAGATTCTGATTGCACGAGGCTTTCGTCGCCAGTCCACCACGGAGGAGATGATCCGGTGTAGGAATTTCCGACGACAGTCGTCGCAGAGCGAGGACCTGTCTCGCTCGCGAGGCAGAAGGGATTCCTCCGCGCAGATTATTGACGGCACGTTCGCCACCATGACCGTGGAGACTACCAGCACGTTTTTCGACACCAGCACGCAAACAGGTCAGTTCGCCGCGTCAATCTGTAAGTGTAAGATTTTTTCTTGTGCGATTTTTGGGGCGATGGCATCATCGGGCATGTGGGTCCACCACGAAGGGCTTTGCTAGGATAATTCAATTCTGTACGTAACTGGAGACGAAATTCAACACAAAAATTCAATGGGCTCTTTTTAACGCGCGGTGGTTAACTGTGTGTACCACTAACGTTACTTCTAAGCATAAATGTCTCTTATTTTCCCGCACACCGGGCCTTCTAATCCACTGATTTTTGTAACACGAAGTGTTTTCTCGGAAGTATGAATCACGTTTTTCAAAATCATGCAGTACAATCGAGTTTCGTGCTTTTAACGGTGCTCTTAATTGTTTGTATCATTTCCACTGAAATACCAGAAGATGCGCTTCTCGTTTAAAATGAATAGAAAATAGATGAATTGAAGTTTATGTTTGCAATAGATTCATATGATAAAGAAAAATGGATTATTTGGGTTTATAAAATTTGGTGTAAATTTTGCGTCGTACTTGTAAAAAGAAAAAAATACATTCAGTTTATATTTATGTGTAGTCGAAACACATTTTCAGAGGTCGTCTTCGCATTAATCATGATCCCACTCCAAATCCAGAGATGCAATATTCTTATGCATATTTGAAAAAGAAGATTTGCTGGCAACGCGTAAAACCCCACAGGAAATCGGTAGAATTGTTGATTGCGTCTCGTGTAATTAGTTGAGTTCGGATGTTGAGTGTCTCTCAGAAGTCATTGACGTTTTCCTCCGACCTGGAAGTTGATGGAGGTTTATCATTTAGCAAGATACGGAACACCACAGACGATCTCGGACTTGGACAGATTATCTGTCACAACCTAAACAACGAACACAAACGCGTTAATTCAGTTGGCCCAGGATGAACTTAGTCACGGGGGTCTTTCTGAAAACAAAATGGCGGTGAATTTCTTGATCAGTGGAATTTCTCTCAGCTTCTCTAGAAGGACTTTGTATCTTGAAGTTAGTCTGTCCCTTCTCTGATGATCTTGGCTAAAGTTTCATGTCTTTAGCCAGGCGATTAACATGTGCACGCAGCGAAGTCTATGGAAGTTGTTAGGTACGACGAGCGGCTCCTGTAACTTCCTGGTCTACGGAGTGTCAGGCCTTTCTCTTATCACGAGCTGCAGTCGCCTTCTCTATAAAAGTTTCGGCCTTGCTGTTGCAAAGGTGTTCAAATTCCCTTCTGACTACGAGATAGGAATGCCTCACGGACGTTTGATTCTGCTTTATTCTTGCGAGATCATTTAAACAACTACTTTAATGAAGCAAACGTTTTACGCTATCCGATTTCTAAGGGAAAGAATATTCGGCGTTTCTTATTTAGTGTTTATTTCACGACGATGTTAACAGCTCAGAGCGTGGAGTGTCAAACGATAAGATCATTAATGAATAATGAATTTTAATTAATATAGAACGAAGCTTTCGTGGCCTTGTTTAATTCCCTCACAATTTAAATGACAGGCGCGAGGAAAATCACGATAGACCTCGGTCAGGATATCGTGGAAGTTATTCGAACCCGAATCATCCAGGTTTGATAACGACTATGTTCAGAAAGATCATAGAACTTAACACGGTATAAAACTTAAAATAACAATGAAAGCATGGTATAAAATATCATTAACTTTAAAATGTACAACTCACATTTAAAATATCTGACAAAGTCAATGGAACAGAGTCCTTGTTGAGAAACTGTCACTCAACGGATGAGAAAGTTCCGAGCCTCCCTATGGTTCGTTATCTTGTTTACAAGGGTCATCCACCTTTCCCCGTCCTAGACCAGATGAACCCAGTTCGAAAACTCACACCCTACTTTTATAAGATCTATTGTCATCACATCTACGTCTAGGTCTTCTGAGTGGTCACTTAACCTTCAGGCTTTCGAGACAAAATTCTGCGTGCCAAGTGCACCACCCTTCCCACCCTCTTGACTGGATCGCTCTAATAATATTCGGAAAATAGTGAAAATTATCAAAGTGTTCATTACAAAACTTAGAACTGGACGAAAGCAATGAACAGGCAGTTTGGAGTACGCAGTGTTTTATTTATGAGCGTAGCCATATTTTGGTTATATACCTGGGATTTTTGTGGCTCTAACGTTGTAATGATAATATATACTTTATTTTTCGTGACAAGGCCCTTGTACGTATCCTGTAAAACGGAAGGTAATGTCTGAAATAAAAAATGCTATTGTCGACAGTCCCACAAGGAAGCATTCTCCATTTGAAATCATAAAAGAGATTAGGCAGTATGCTGTGCATCGTCATTAAAACAAGAGAAGACCGGTGCCGCTAGCATCCGTTCAGTGGCGCCAGGGTTGTGGCGACGCCACAAACTAATTCTTTATAGTTTTTTTGCTTTATTTTTCTGGAAAGCGGAGACCGAACTGCGAGGAAGTTTTGTGTAATTAATACATCATAATTTTTCTGTGCCTTTTTGGTGCTGTGTCTGGAAGCTCGCACTGTCATCTGAGAGATTCGGAGAGGAACTTCAAAGTCCTCTGCACTCTGTGAATTCTATAAAACACTCTGCTTGTTTATTTAAAAGTCACCCCCCTCTGTTTTGCAGAATTTCTGCGGAGAATGCTCGTCCATTCTAATTTCATTATTAGGTCTAGTTTTTGTTGAACATTTAATGTTTTTATAATAATTCATTCACCGTCCATACACAAACTTAAAATGTTGTTAAAATTTACTTAAAATTACATAAAATTACAACATTTTTTAGAATTAGATCTTGATACATTTCACATTTGACGACATGTTTCGGTGTATTACACCATCATCAGGTCAATCAATTTAAAAACTGTTTTAAAAGTTGTTGTACATCCTGCTCCGCGTATATTGATACGTTTGACTGTTTTGATATATAAAAAAAAATTTAATGTTTTAATACGTAACCCTTTCCGTACAACGAGCAAGATTTTGTCGCTCAATAAGTTAACAGCTTCTGTTCGAAATAGTCTTGTTTTTGTGTCTTGATGGAACTGCAGATCCGAGAGGTAACTGAAACAGCAAGAAATTACTCAGTGATCACGTGAATAAGTAACTTGGAAAGATTGCTGAATGCAGAAATAAGTACCTTTTCGAAGACTGTGTTAGTACAGTGCATTCACTGATAAAGTTGAACGCTATTGTAACTTTTGTACTTAAACTAAGTGGAAAATGGAACGAAGTTGTTCGGAAAATTTAAACTTTTAACTTATGACGTCTACAGAGGAGTCTGTACGGATCAGGTAGTAACGTGATTGGCTGTGAGTTTGGTTATTCAAGTTCGTTTGCGGGAAATTTCTCTCTTGTCCGTTTCCTCCCACACAACTTCCTGTCCAACGGATCACCGGACAGAAGTTAATCCATCCCTTGGAGTTTGCTTACGCCTTCGTAACCTGATTTTTAGTCACACTGTAACTCTGCGTTAATAGACGTAGTGCCACGTGCGTCGTTACATCTGGAAACCCCCCATCAGTTGGCCACAAAGACAGAGGCCAGAGACCCTGACACCTCTCGAAACCAAGTCCGCACACGAACCTTGTTCCTTAAACACCCACCGCCACGTGTGCGGTCCACCGCCTCTGCTTACGTGTTAATTAATTGCTCCCCGAAAGCTATCAGACGCTGCAGACAAGACAGGACAGATACGCGGGCAAGAGTGTATCAGGGGCGTTGACGAAAAGACGTCTCTGGAATAGGGGTGTCGACCTGCAGGCCAAAATGTGATGAGACACGCGGGATGCATAGTTAAGCCAGTTTATGTCTGTGTCTGTGACTTTTAACTTTGAACCTTTCGACGGACTCCAATGGAAATTTGCACCAACTCCATACCGCAAGAGGAACGTGTTATTACGTCGACAGCATTTACGTCTGAGATGCCAGTGACAATTTGGTGACTAAATTTTATTTATGGGTTAATGGAGATTGGAAATATTTTGAAATTTTTGTTAAGATAATTTTTATAATTGTAGGATTAGGCACGTGAATGCATAGAATCAGGACAACCTGTACCTTTAAAAGTTCCTAGGTCTATCTATTGCTTGTTATTATAGTTTAAGTCGTATTGAACGCACGGCTGAAATTATTGTGACGTCATTGAAAGCGCGCGAGTTTAAAAAGGCTGTGGTGAACGATGAGTGCACGATAAAATTTATAGTTCTTTTAATTAACGCATGGTCCTGGGGGCGGGAGGTGCACGACATAAAGAAATATCAGTAATGAAAAGTAAACAAACCTCGAATAAAAAACAAACAAACAAACAAACACGAGGGTAAATATTATTTATTAAGGAGGGACACATTTTGTGTTGTTATGATGGTATATGAGGAGGGGACATGAACCCCGTGAGGGGAAATAGAATTGAATTGGCGGGGAAGTGGAGTGGGATGGTGACAAATTGAATTTACGTAGTTTTTTTATTGAGAGGCACAGAAATGATTGGTTTACGCAACAAAAAATGTTTATTATTACATTGGCCATTGTAAACCTGAAAGAAGTGTTGCCTGTCGCTGTAACATTCATATAACAGTTAGGAATATGCATGTTACGTGTGACGTATTTGCTAACTGAGTGTCTTTAAGAAATATTGCAGTGTTATACACTCAGTAGCATGTGAATCAAATGAAAGTTGATTTTTTAATTCTTTAAAATAGGATGAAATGTGCGTCTGACATTGCATATTAGGAGCGTAGAGGTCAGAATCTACAAAATTTCATAAGTGTGTTAGTATAATCGTAAATTTGAATGTTCCTTAAACCTAAATTGTCCTTCACGAAAACGTTTTAAGATGAACTTCGGTTAATAGCGTCAGATATAGGATGAAATATGTATAAGAAGCAATTTCGAACGTAACTCACAATACGTAGCCTAATGCCCTACGTGGAAGAGTAGGTAAAGTGTGTTCATGCAAGTTTTCTCTGTCGTACGAGCGAATGTTGTGACGTAGTTCGTGATCTTTGACCCAATGCTCAAACCAGGTTTTCACAGTTTTGTGTGATTTTATTTTTGCAAATGTTGATTTTAGATTACTGAAACGGGTATTCAGTGCGTCATTAATTCTAAGACAATGTATCATTCTGCACGAAGACAGATGCTTCAGTCTTTATCGAATAATATATCGTAGATTGGCTAGGGTGGAGTTGGACGTAGAAAGTTGACTGACCAAGAACAGTTGGCCTCTGAACAGCGACGTTTACGTGGCTGTTCAGATAGAGACAGCGCTCCGGAAGGAGCGCGTTGCTCTAGTAAACAAAAAAGAGTTAAACGGATTTCGAATTATGAGCTGAAACGTTGTAAAATTCGCCTTTGTTCAATTGTCGCTGTCTCTCATACGATTTATTTTAATATTATTCCCTCATTATAAATAGACGTTCCAAGTGGTCTTTTTTATACAGGTTTTTCTACTGATTTTTCAAATAATTTTTAATCTCTCAGATACGTACATAGCTGTCTTCTGGGTTTGTTGCGCCGTGTAGTCTCGTAGAAGTTTACCGACGTTCGGAGGTCGTTGCTGCCTCCATCATCAGGGAGATGAGAGAGCCATCTTCAGACTCACTGACGTGAAAACCTCAAATCTCCCATGCGTGCTACACCCCTCAAAATCATACGAAACTTGATTTGGTCACGCCAATAACTTATGCTGAAAATGAGAAATTATTAACTTCATCGTGGAGTTTGCTTCGTACTTTCAGGTACAAATATCATCACCTTCTTTTTTTTTTCAGACACTTTGAACTTACGGTCCTCTCTCAGCGTGAGAGGCCAGACACATCGGAAATTTACACGATGTTTCAGAAGTGTGACTAATGTGTTGCCTGAAGAATCTGTTGAGACGTGGCTCCTTGAAAATTTCTGCTCTCCTTTTAACTTTCAGTGGGGTCGTTAAAAGTTACTGAAAGTAAATGCAAACAATAAGACTGGGTAAGGTAACAAATTTCCATAGTTCGAAGAATCTCACTGCACACCCCCCCCCATCCCACCCCTCCACCCCATTTCGTGATAATGAATTCACTGCTCGTAGTGACTTAGACGAAGAGAGGAATAACGGCATAAGTGCTCATACCAAGTTTAGGCCAAAGTGGATTATGTCGAAGTGTGTTCACTTTGTTTTCTTTGCACGTAAAATGTAAGGGTGTCCCTTTATCTAATTAATAAGCGCGCCGTGGAGACGCATAACCCTTTGAGTAATGTTATAACCATTCGCTGGAAACCATTGCTACATTTTGCACAACTTTATGTTGTATTCTCATCTTGTCGCCACTCCGCCTCCATCTTTTACTTCCTACCAAGGCACAGTGCATGTGATTGGTGCGGGCTCCGTCCGCAAATTCGACTGAAAGACATAATAGCTGGACGTTAATTGTCAGTATCATACCTGAGTCGCTACATTTGGCATGGGGAAGAAGGCGCCTCTAAGCTGGTCTGGACGCGGTCGTTAGGAGAAAATTTCTACCCTGCCAGGGCTCGAACCCCCCTTCCCCATTTGTTCAGCGTGTAACCTGTAGATGGCAATACAGTGTTAAAGTGGTAGTGAGCTTGGTTTGTCTTTGGTGTCTATTAATGAGGGTAAATTTCATCACTAGAAGTGCTTTTCTCTGTGGAGTTTGTTGGTTGGTTCATCGGTCAGTCTGTGAGTCAGTCAGGACGTTTAGCGCTCACTGATAATTCCAACCGGTTTCTATAACACAAGTGAGGCGCATTATGTAATGAGGTCTGTGGGATTAAAGTATGAAATTGGAAACTATGTTTCGCTGCTTTAGTACACATAACATTCCTATTGTTAATAATTCTGCCTGTCATCTCGTTACTAAAGCACAATGTAGCCATTAGTATCAGCGTACGTCAGAACTATGACAGTGAATTTAACAAAGCAATGACTACACACCACAGCGCTGGAATTCTCGGTAAATTTCTAGGGACTAGGTCGAATCGTGTCGTCCTCCACTCTGGTGTAATTAAACGGGCTAATTACATCAATCGTCACCCCGTTCGTTCGTACCAGATACTAAACAATGGTATAGTGATGATGCTAGTCACGACGTATCAGATAGTAGCAACTGCTTAACTACTTATTTTACCAACACATCTGACGTCTCGACCAAATTATTAACAATCCTGGTTCGGTATTTTACCAACACATCTGACGTCTCGACCAGATGATTAATAATCCTGGTTCGGTACAGTACTTTAAAGTAGGCCACGTCAGTTTCCTTTCATATCTTATCCAATTCATTGTTCTTTATCGCGTCATATGACTCTTAATCTCTGACCTACTAACAGCAGGCCACGTCAGTTTCCTTTCATATCTTCTGCAATTCATTGTTGTTTATCGCGTATAATCTCTGACCTACTAACAGAGTTTTTAAATAGACAACGCATTTGACAAGTTCAGCCTTGACACGTAATTAACTACGTGAAGTAGAGCAGGCTTTAAGAAGCTGATAGTCGTTCAGCAGAACAGTAAGTTTAGTGTCTTAAAGCACTTGAATCAAGTCCAGAGCCTTTCTCCCAGTTTCCTTATGATTCAATTTATTGATATTCTCCTATCTACGTCAGTGCCTCTCAACTTATTTCTTCTCTTCAGGTTTTCTAGTTAAAGTGTCTTATTTTTTCCATCTTCTACGCCCCCATTAATGTCATTCTCTTTGATTCTTTCACCCGAAAAATATAAATGATCAAACTCCTCATTACGAAGCTTTCTTCATTCGTCTGTTACTTTTTATAAGCCAGATATTTCAGAATTATCTTAAATTATTTGAGAAGTTTTTTTTTTTATATTTTCGGATTTTGTATGCTGATACCATGCGGTATATATGATAGCATAAATTTAATTTAATCTCCGAATTTTATCTCGCGAATTGATGGATTAATGAAGAACATATGTGTGATTGCACGTATGTACGTGTATGTATGTGTGTCAGATAGTGAGAGACGAACACTCCTACATGTTAGAAGTTAGATATTTTTTAAATTTTTTTACTAAGCAGTGACAGATTGAACGCTTATATGAAAAGGGGAGCGTATCAAATATGTTTGTATTGTTTCAGATGAAATGTAATCGACTAGCTTCTTGTGTCAGTTTTGTTTAATGAGGTTGGCAATCCGAACTAAGCTGCGGAATAAAATATAAGTGTTAGCGCTTGAATCGATACGTCCGGTGATAGGGGGCGTTGAGTTATCAACAGAGTTTCATGGCTCTTTGTGTTTCGGCAACAACAATAGGCATGACCTACATTAACAATTGCTAAACTGTCTTGAGTTTCAGACTGCTGTATCACTAACCACAGCTCTAGTTTAGGTCTTGAAATGCTGGAGGAACTGTAAAATTACGAAATGAATTTCGCCGATAAGTTCTGTAAAGGGATTAACTGTAAAATTACGAAATGAATTTCGCAGATAAGTTCTGTGAAGGGATCCTCCTTGTCAAATTGGGTTGTTCTACACAAAATTCTGTTTCGAAAATTAAAAATTAAAATTTTTATTTTAAAACCTGTCTAAAATTCGTATCTGCTCTCCTGAGTTGCAAAGGATAATCTGCACTTAAAGTTCGTAATAGTGGAATATAATTCAGTAATGAGTTGAGGTAGCTCAGTCGGTACAGGATACAAAATTTGGTCTGGTTTGCGAGCAAGGGATTTGTTATTCTCCTCCATGGGCATTTTCCCAGGGTTCAAACCGTCAAACCGTGAAATTGACAGCCAACGTCAATCTCGTACCGAGGTTAAGAATGAATGTAGATTTATCTCCATTTATCCATGCGGAGTTTAAGATCAGACACGGCATCTTTCCTGTGTAGAATTATCAATGTCGAAGTATGAAGTATGAGAAGTGATGTTTTGCAGGGCAAATGTGTATGAGGCTCTTAGGATAATCGTCGTATTTGAAATGTTTCTTCCCAACACCAGAAGCAACTACACATGACTGTATTATAATTTAATAAGGAATTAACATAATTTCTAGCTGCACCGATTAATTATTAAATAATAAGACTTCAGATATGAGCAGGTCATATCATGCAGAAGATTTATTCTATATATCTTGCGCCACTTTTTATTATGCTGTTTACCATATTTTATTTTATCGTATCTCATTTTAGGAATTTCCATCAAAGATCTAGCATTTCCAAAAATTAATTTTTGAGATAGCGGGACCCGCGAACAAATACCATTTTATATAAAATTAGCACGAATATTGGAAATTTTCAGTCTAAGATAACGACAGAATCCATATAAAATCAAAGTCAAATTAGTGTTTTAAAGTCTTGACTATTATAATCAGACGACAGTTTCTGTTTAATCTTTTTTTTTTCCCTCTTTCTCTTAATTTCTCTTGTAAGCTTTCACTTTCTTCATCCAAGTCTTTCTGTCGTTCCTTCTCTAAGGTTTCTATGATTTTCGTTTTGCAGGGCAAATGTGTATGAGGCTCTTAGGATAATCGTCGTATTTGAAATGTTTCTTCCCAACACCAGAAGCAACTACACATGACTGTATTATAATTTAATAAGGAATTAACATAATTTCTAGCTGCACCGATTAATTATTAAATAATAAGACTTCAGATATGAGCAGGTCATATCATGCAGAAGATTTATTCTATATATATTGCGCCACTTTTTATTATGCTGTTTACCATATTTTATTTTATCGTATCTCATTTTAGGAATTTCCATCAAAGATCTAACATTTCCAAAAATTAATTTTGAGATAGCGGGACCCGCGAACAAATACCATTTTATATAAAATTAGCACGAATATTGGAAATTTTCAATCTAAGATAACGACAGAATCCATATAAAATCAAAGTCAAATTAGTGTTTTAAAGTCTTAACTATTATAATCAGACGACAGTTTCTGTTTAATCTTTTTTTTTTCTCTTGTAAGCTTTCACTTTCATCATCCAAGTCTTTCTGTCGTTCCTTCGCTAAGGTTTCTCTGATTTTTTCTAGTCTTCTCTGTTCTTCGTACTCTCGTTTTTGCTATAATTCCTCAGTTTGTGGAGACACTGTTTTGTTACGAACGTCGTCTTGCCCTCGCCTGTAAATTTCTAAACCTCCTCTCAGACTTTCTATTCTAGAAATAATTGTAGGATCACGCAGTGATTTATTACGATAGTAAATTTCAACTGGAACTCTATAATATACAAAGACTAAAATTTCTTTAGCCTACTCTAACAAAACGTGTGTAACTTTCTTTGTGAGATTTTTCTATCTTTCTTTATTTGTCAATAGACTGAGTTGCACTAATTCTCTTCTCACAACAGAAATGTTTCACATTATTACATACTGAGACCTGTTCCATGGATTTGTCTCTAACTGTAGTGTGTTCTGTATCACCTTTTTATTATTTTTTTTTTCAAAAGTAAGCTAAGCTTATAAACAGCTTACTTCCAACACTGTCCGTTCGAAATTCTTCTTTTATCTTGTCCGTCTACCTTTAAACAAAGCAATGAACTTCCACGTCTGACAACAATAACCATAAAGAACTACGTACTCCCGTGTTGAAAAAACAAGTCGGTCATGACAGCAGTTTTGCTAGACGTGTGTTTACACAAAGCATACGCCCTAAAATCTCACAAGAGTTTTGCCATGGCAACAGTTATTATGGTCAGTCATAATAACAAACTCTGTTATATTACGTATTTTTTAAGTGCGTTTGCAACCCTGCCAACGCCCTATTAAAAACGCTGTGTCTCCGTCCGATTATTATCCGTCTATCTGTCCGGATGAAATAAATAGATGACGGTTTAATGAATTGCAGTGACATTGTAACTGTGGTTACCGTGGTTACAAATGTTACTACAATTATCATTGTTGTCGTGTTTCCCTGGGGAATTCCAAAGCTGCCGTGCTGGGAAGGGTTACCAACTGAATAATTTCATTTCAGCTATGAGTGGACTGCGTGTGGGAGTGGCAAGCTGCGAGGTAGAGTCGATCCCAGGCCCTTCTGCCTGGATGACGGGAACCCGCTAGTAACTCTCCGTGCCACTGCATACGCGGCATGTAATTTCGTATGCACAATAATGTAACTCCATTTTAAGTTTCCGAACTGGATCTCAATGCTGCTTTAGCTAGAACTCAAGTCATCCGCACCTACTTCACTTCTCCCTGAACACCGAAATTTAAATTAAAGCTTCTCGTGTTTGTAGCTGAAACAGTAGTAATCAGAAGAATGAGCTTGAAATTTAATTTAATTTTGTTTAAGGAAATGCTTTCTTCAAACTTGAATTGTCAGTTCTATGTAATCTCTGTCTCCGCCTGTGTGTGTTCCTTGACGATAAACCGGACAGAAACGTGTTTTTTTGACGTAAATACGTCTATATTTTAGGGTCAGTGTCATTCGGCAAAAAGTGAAACGAAAAAGTGTAACTGCATTGTTATGTTACCTTGGAAACGTCAATTGTTTACTCGGCATTATTGTTATCTAGCAAACGTCAATTGTTTACTCGGTATTGTTGTTACCTATAAAATATTTCATTTCATTACATTACCCCGCATTTATAACTTGTGTTGGGCAAGGCCGTGGTCTAGGCAACAGGGAGTTTTCCTCCGGGGGCTTCCCCGGTTTCTCCGTGGCATCCCAACAATTACTCCATTCACACACAGAAGAAGGCAATGGCAAACCACTTCTGGATCATCTGCCAAGAACGTATATGAACAGGGCCCAGTCCGAGAAAAGGATGGAAGGATCCTGTTCATATGGACCTGTCGTCACACAGAACACTAAAAATAAAAAAACCTTACCTTACATTACATTACATTCAGCTACCACAGACCCATCTTAAGCGTAACTAATTCAAGTTGAATAAGCAATGTCTTAATCAAACTTTACTCAATTGTAAAGGATATATAAAAGAAATATTTAGAATAAAGCCAATATATAAACTTCCTTTCCGTATAGACGTATTTACGTCAAATTCTCCGGAACCGTGGTTCCACTGTCAATTTTTGCTAACAGTGATCCGGTACTTAATTTTAATAGAATTCAATATTCAGGTAATCAATCTTTTGTTAAAAATTTTAATTATGATTAAGAAGATTCATGGATCGAGTCAACTTTAACCAAATTAAAAAAAAATTACTGGTAGACATTTAAGGAAATATTATCATAAAGAGTATATACTGTAAAACGTTGACGAGAGAATATTATTGAAACTGATTTTAAAATAATGTCGCCTGAAGATGTAAATTGGATTCATTCGGGTTAGGGGCCAGTCATTGGCTGTTATGAAAACAAAGACCTGGTTGTAGATTGGAAGATATTATTAAAATGTGTTTTAAATATATAGGATGTGTTAGTGTGGGCTCCATTCATCTGCTTTAGTGAAGGCTATTATGAACATCGTGATGAACCTTCGAGTGCAATAAAATGCGAAGAATTTCTTGGCTATGCCAGCGACTATTAGCATTTTAAGAAGGACGTTGCTTCATTCTCCTGGTATTTTCCAGTCCCTTTTTCTATCATTATAGCACTGGCATATTAAACAGCGTAACATGTCTCACAGTGTCACAGATTTTTTCGTGGTTTTCCTCCTATAAATGATCACCGGGTAATACATAATTAGTTCCAGGACAATGTATGCGTTTTTTTCTGTTATATAAAGCGAATTTTGCAACTTCGCCGTTGATACAGTTATTTTTACTAATAAATGGATATTAAATATTAGTATATTATCGATATTACCGTCTGCTAAGTTGTAGCAAAAATTAATAAACTTGGTAGTAGGGGTGGTTACTATTATTTCGGTTTAGGATTTTTGAGAATGCGGAGCGCGTCTCCCGTGAACTGCAACGGTGTGAGATATGCCGATCTTGCATGCGAACTCGCGAATTCCAGTGTTTAAATTGTTAAGATGATCCGACTTTTCAATCCGCGGCCGTCGACCGGTCAATAAGAAACGATGGCGAACTGACGTAGTTGGTTACAGGACCGTCCCTCTCCGATAACAACCGCATGAAGTCATTCATTCGTCAACGCGTTCATCTCCTTTCAGATTCCATACCAATCATTCGTATCATTGATTTATTTGTCTGACATTTTTTGTTCTAGATTTTTTTGTCTTTGTATTCTCTTGCCTTTTGTTGTGTTTTCCTCCGTTTTCTTCCTTATTTCCTTGGTTTATTCCCATTCTTTGTTTTACCTTTCTTCCTACTTTTAAATGTTCCTCCGTGTCCTTCGATCTAAATCGTCAGAGCCTTCTGGATATTAGTAACAGCACAGCCTGTCTACCAGTTCTAAGGCGGAAGTAATCACTAGAAAGCATAATTACTCCAGAACAGTTCAGTAATAAAACACAAGATTTGTTTTCATTGGAATATTTATTGCGTTATTAAATGTGCCAATGCCTGATTATTTCCTAAAACAACTTCAATTTGTTTCATTTTAGCTACAGATGATTTTATTTAATTTGAATCTTGCCCCCATTACGTAGTGATTGTGAAGGTAAGGAACGACTTGGGAGCCTTAGTTATAAATCGGAGGATAATATTAAAATGGGGTTCAAGTAGGTAGGTTGTCAGGATCTGAAATGTATTAATATGGCTGAGGATATAGTTCAGTGATGGCTTCCTGTGGAAGCGGAGACCTGGTGGGGATAATATTAAAATTGGTGTTATATAAATAGAGTCGGAGATTGTAAACAGAATTAATCTGGATCATGTTGGGCCCGGTGGTGGGGTTTTGTGAACGTGGTAGTGAACCTCTGAGTTCCTTAAATGGCTGAGCGACTATTAGCTTCTGAAGAAGGATCCTTCTACACTTGTAGACAAAGTCGTGAAAGGGGAACAGGAAATGTGCTCATGATTGCTCATTATTTAATAGGAAGATTATCCTGGCGAGACTGAGAGAAGTTTTTGGGAAGTCGATGACACTACTGAGTGTCGAATCTTCAGAACGTATTTCCGCTCGAGATATCTTGCTGGGCGGAATGATTCCAGTTGAGATGAGCAAATCCACCCAGTTGGGCTCCGGATTCTGGGAAGAAGACAGTTGATTGTGTACAGAGGAATTTAGCTGAATGGTTTCGCCGAGAATCCTGCCTTCATCTTGTGGCTCCCTGTACGGATTTGTTAACTTATTGTCCACACTTGTCTCTGCAAATCTTCTTTCCATCGTCTCTTAGATCTTCCTTTCAGACTTTTCACCCAAGATAGATTTATACCCTTCTGCCGTCCTCGCCCGCCTGTCTTCCCCAGTTCTGCGTAGATGGTTTTTCCATCTCTTTACCTGCAGGTCTGTTATCAACTCAAGCTTTTCCCACCTTTCAGTATATTTTCTTTTCCATTTTATATCCTACAATCTTCTAGAACTGAAGCTGTTATCATTTCCGTCGTTATTCTTTGTCGTCTGTGTATCTTACCGTATTTTTCCACCGAATTTTTTTTTTACATACTGAACGGAAATGTTAAGAAAAGTGTAGTTACAGTGAAAAATATTTTATTATTTTAATTATTGTTTTTTTAATATTATTAGTTTGAAGAAGAGTTTCATAATTTGTAAACTTCGCCAAATATTATTAATCTGAAGGGAAGAGATCATTTTGGAGACGTAGACTGAGATTGGATAATAATATTAAAATGGATTTTAAATAAATGAGGTTTGAGGTTATATACCGGACGCAATGGATTCTGAATAGGTTCCAATAGCGGGTTACTGTGAACATGGTAATAAATCTTAAGTTCCTATAAAAGGGCGCGGTATTTCTGGGCAAGATTAGCGTCTTAGGAAGCACTGTACCCCAGTCATTTATTACAATATAATTTTAAATTATGATAAATATATAAAAATACATGACCTACAGAAATGTATAGATAACAGAACTTATTTACTGGAGACGCAAGTGGCTGAATATTTTATTCAGTTTTCTAACTTGTTATGAAGACTGGCATGTATGACAAAACCTAACTACTGTTCGTGAAACAGACCTGGTTAAGATCGAAGCCCGGCCTCTAGCAGCAAAGAAATGTCCGTCCTTCCGTTTCTGGCGCATTCTCCCCGTGATCTGTTGCATAATCCAGGAGCCAGGCGGTGTTGTCGTCCGGTCCTAATTTATTCAGGTTGCGCGCGCCCCTAATGGAGTTCCTCCAACATTTATTTGGCCATTATCCGAGGGAGGTCCCCACTGCTCCTCTTAGCGTCAGCCAGGCCTTCCTACCCCTGTACCATTTCTCTCACTCCACGACGTCTGCTTCCCTTACGAGATGCATATTTGAATAGTTCCTCCGCAACCCACACTGTAGGCCTCAACACGGACTCAGAACTGTTTCGATGTGTTTTTTGTTATTTCTGTCCCTTCAGAAATGCGTACGAAATTCTGCTTGGAATACCTGAAGGAAAGACCTAAGCGTGAATAGGAGGATAATCTTAAAATGAATCTTAAGGAAACAATGTGTTAGCCTGTGGTCTTTCTTGATCGACTATACGACAGGAACCGGTGGTGGACTGTATGAAACAATTAATGATAATTGAAATTTACATAAAGTAGGGAATTCCTTGACTAGCTGAATGAATATTGTTTTCCTAAGAAGGACTCTGCTCTATGGAGTTAGTTCAGTCCCGTTTGTAATTGAAAACTGTTCTGACATACGTATGGGCTTGATTCAAGATAAAATATAAATTTCCTCGTCTTCTACAACCATGAACAATAGATACATAGTATCATCCTGAGGGAAATTCTAATTTAAAATAATTTCAAGCCAAAGTGTGCAGACGTAATAAGATAGAAATAAAGTTAATTATTTTCTTCGAAGACTTCATTTTATTTAAGACCCAGCAGTTCTGTATGAAAGTACTATGAGGACAATGTTAAAATTTATTGTAAATAAATCTTGTGTGTGGGTGAGGACTGGATTTATCTGGCATAGGTTCCAGTGGCAGGCTCGTGAGAATAAGGTAACTTTGTTTGGAGTACATAAAAGGTTAATATCGTGACTAGCTAAGCGACTGTTAGCATCTGAATAAGGTCCCTAGAAGATTGAGTTACTTTCTGTACTGTTTTAACATCCTAAAAAATTATAAAGCTGTCCTAACCATAACTAACTAACTAACTATATGGCTTACCGAACCCGAAGGTTCATCACCAAATTAACCAAAGCCCTCCACCGGACCCTGTCCTGGGCCAGCAAAATCCAGTTTCCTTAAACTCCTGTCTCCCATAGATCCCGCCTGAGATTATCCTCCCATCTACGTCTAGGTCTCCCCAGAGGTCTCTTCCCCTCAGGCTTCCCAAATAGTCGACGCAACCAACCAGATGGCTTACGGAACCCAAAGGTTCATCACCAAATTAACCAAAGCCCTCCACCGGACCCTGTCCTGGGCCAACAAAATCCAGTTTCCTTCAACTCCTGTCTCCCATAGATCCCGCCTGAGATTATCCTCCCATCTACGTCTTGGTCTCTCCAGCGGTCTCTTCCCTTCAGGTTTCCCAACCAGTACCCGGTGCATAAATCTTGTCCCATCCAAGCGCGCTACATGTCCCGCCCATCTCATTCTTCTCGACTTAATCACCCTGACAATATTGGGGGAGGAGTACAGATTTTTAAGCTCGTCATTGTGCAGTTTTTCTCCACGCCCCATCGTCTTCCCTCTTAGGCCCAAATATCCTCCTCAACACCCGATTCTCAAAGTAAATATGATTGAACGTACAAGGCCAGGAAAGGGAATCAGCAAATACACTAAGAAAACAGAGAATTTCAACTCCGCCAGATTAAATTGATAACTCACACTGTGTTGCAGATGAAAGCCTTGATACTCATGATTGACCTACATTCTTTCATTCTTCGCTCTGTCTCGTGTACTCGACCGAACGAAAGGCACAATTGAGGAGGATATAAGGTTTCGTTCTGAAACCTGACACTGTGGTTTCAGATTTAAAGTTCAACCCCCACCAATACAAAAATCTCTTCATCCAGCATAATTCTGAGTAAGTTTTATGAAACTCCAACCATGCAACTTAATGTTATCTTCCAGTGTTTCACATTCAGAAATTCTGTTCATCTATTTACTAGCAGGGAGACCCTAGTTAAAAAAATTCATTCGCAGTCGAGTTAAATAGTCTTAATGTTTTACTTTGGATGTGTTAAAATCTGCAATTCAGATTTGATTGTGTAGAAATAACAATTTCCCTCTGGAATGAAGACAGTGGGTACCCATGAAACAATCTAAAGCGACCTCTAGACTCTAACATAGACCAAAGCCATTAATCTGTTGAAAGCCACATCAAAGTCATTACAGCAAACAGCTGACTAATGAAATTCATGGCGTACACGAGGACTTCAGAGACGGCAAGTAAATAAACAAGATGTTATCCATAGCATTCTGTTCAGCGGTCAGACTTCGACTCTGTCTTCCTGTCCTCAAAAGGCATGTTAACCTTATTTGTCACAAGAATTTAGTGGTGGCATTCATAAGTGTCTGAAAGTGTTCCTCAAATTTAACGGGAAGTGACTTGTGGACAGTCTGATGCTGGTAAGAGCCACTCTCGAAATTCCTGTTGGTATTCAGGTAATTGCCTTACGTAAAACTGTACTTACATTTGTTTATAATTGTTTAATTTTAACCGTCTAATTACAATAAAATATTTTATTAAATATTAAAATATTACTACAATTAACATTTAATATTTAAAATATTTAAAATATATTAAAATGATGCTCTTTCTATCGAAATGTTCGATTTACAATTAGAGCATCTAGATTAATATATATTAAATATTTTAAATATTGAATGTTAATTGTAGTAATATTTTAATATTTAATAAAATATTTTATTGTGATTAGACGGTTAAAATTAAACAATTATAATCATCACAATATGACGCAACATTATCATCTCATGTACTTACATTGTTTTGCAGCTAATCACTAGCTGTTGTTTGTGAAGCATTTAGAAACGCGTATCGCGACAACGAAGTAGCGAATAAGACGTCAATACACTGACTGGTAACAACGTTTTAGGACACAGTGTGCAGGTGTTTCCGACAGGTAACATGTCCGGAGGCAGACGTGTTTGTATGATTGACAGACGGGCGAGGCGCTCCTCGTCGTTAGACAAACACTAAAGAAGAACGAGTTTGATTCGTTGGGGGTCACACCAAAAATTTCAAATGTATTTAGGGTTTCATTTTGAATGGAACACTCTGTAGTTGCACAAATTTGTACGAAATGTAATTCAGTGTAATATTTCATATTTTCCTCAAAGTATGACGCAGTTCGAAGTTCTTTATATGTTATTTGTACAAAGAGATTGGAACTGGAAGATAAAATTCCTGGCGAGCAAACAGTCCTCGCAGGCAAGATTGCAGATTTCATAAAGCAAGATTAATAACGTAGCTGAAACTGCTGAAGGGAGTGGAGTTTGGGGTTAATGACTGTCGGTTCTCGGAAGCAGTTCTGGTAATTCGAGAAATGTTTTTCTTATTGAACTTTTAGAAGCACGTAGCTATTTGGACGATACCGCAGCGTATGTATTAATAGCAGAGAGAGACAGAGAGAGAGAGACTATTTGTGTTAATCGAACACACCAAAATTTACGACCTTAAAGTCGGATTCGTGACTTACTAGTCACAGCTGGAACTACTGTCCTATGTTTCGAATGTTATTCACATCTTAAGAGAGTCATTAATTGTGTCATTAATGTATGTTTCGAATGTTATTCACATCTTAACAGAGTAATTAATTATGTCATTATTAATTAGTAATGAATTTCAGTTTTGTTTAATTTCTTTACATAAATCATCGTCATGATATATTATTATAATGATCATATCAAGGAGAATTAGGCCGGTGGGTCGTGTAGCACGCAAACGGGACCTGAGAAATGCGTACATAATTTTGGTTTGGAAGCCTGGAGAGAAGACATTACTCAGAAGACGTAGTCGTAGATTTGAAGGTAATTTGAAAATTAATTTTGGAGCAACAGGATTGGGAGGCGTGGATGGGATTCATCTGGCTAATGATAAAAGCTGGTGGAGGGCTATTGTGAACACGGTAATGAGCCTTCGGGATCCATAAGAATCGGGAATTTCTGGACTAATTTATCGTAAGGTAGACGATGGTCGTTTGTTTCTAGTATTAGGCTATGAAGACGTGTGTGTGTGTGGGGGGGGGGGGGGGTGAGTTGATAGCTTCACACCCCGGCCGCTTTATTCCCTGTGCCTGTAGAGTAGAGTGTTGGGTAGGCCTCATATCCGGTGTACATACGAATGCGAACAGAAAATTCCCTTACGTTCCTGGAATCGAATCTCGCTTTTGTGTTGCTATAAATTTGGATTATGTATTCCAGTGTGCTTGATTGCCTGGGATTTTATATATGAACCAAAATGCTTCAATGGGAGACTAATTCATTTGCGAATATATGATTGTGTGTTGTGCATCACGTCCACGTGTTTATAAAATATATTTTGTTTTTAATATAATGGATTTTTCTTTGTGAATATTTGAAGTTGTTATAGTTCAGTCGCACCACACAGGATTTTACCCCTCTAGATGCTAGTAAAAAGTGTGCGATTTACGGTAACAGTACTGTAGGACAATTTTGAATTTAGCAGAAAAATCAACCAGTCAAATAATTGTAATTTTTATTTCCATAAACATTGATTAATAATTTGTTTTAATTTTCGTGTCGTTATATCACCCGTTATATTTAAAAAGGTGTTAAAAAAATAAGTAAACAACCCCATCGTCTCTGAATCATCATTTGAACTTACTTTAGTTTGGTTTTCTGAAGCGTAACGCGCATAAGTGCAGTGAGTTTATACACTTTTACAACTGACGGCATCCTATCGAATTTCTGATTGACAAAAACCTTGCCTTCCCCTAGAACACAAACTGGAACCAACCAGCCCTCTTTTCAGGGTTATTTGGTCTCTGTGGTTGGCAGCCATGTGTAGGCTTATGGAGGTGGGGCTGGGAAACATCTGACAAGTCAGTAGCACGGGGGATTTGCCGACGCGAGTGCTAAGGAGAAGTTTCTGTGTCCGTATCACGAGAATTCACAACATACTGATGTAATTAACACGAACTCGTGTGTTTATGTGACAATATATAAAGATCTCGGAAGTTACAGCTTGCATACGGCCAGTAATAACTAGTTACTTTAGAAATGTAGGCGGAACTATTTTCGGGCATGTACTAGACAGAAGTATACGTTAATGTTTGTCACTGAGAGGTGTGTTAATTTTACTGAATTTGTGATATCATAATTTTTTTAAATTTTACGTGTATTTAATGAATGTTTGTATGTAGTGGATGCTATATTATTGGCATGTGTTCTTAAACCGAAATAGTGTTTTGTGTTTAGGTGTTACGGTGTAGATTGAACGTGTTTTTATTCAGTGTTTTGGCAGGTGAAATTTTGACAATGCTGTCGTGATTGTTAATTGTTTTGTGTGATGTTGGATGAGAGGGGCTAAAACAAATGGATCTCTGGAATTAATCTTAA
>NW_019060657.1:44084-59904 GCF_000696155.1 Zootermopsis nevadensis | reverse complement strand
CCCCCCCCCCCCCCAGTGAGGCAAAATAATTTCGCAGTGAAGTCGTTCATGTGAAATTGCAGCATTTTGTTTGGTAAGTTTGTATTTTACGAAATTGTAGGATCAAATTTCGCCAGGCGCATTTGAAAAATGTTAGAAAACCTATATTTATTTTTTTATCATCGATGTATCAAACATTATTTTTTTAAGAATCGTGATAGATTTAGTGTATCATCTGGATAGGATTAAAATTGCTCATTGTGATTTATTGCTGTTTAAGTAAGTGAATTTAGGTCTGCACAGTGAGCAACTTAGTGCCTTTTGGTATTGTTTGTCTATTGATATTATTCAGCGACATTGCGTACGCATGCTAATAACCTCTTCACTTCCTTTCTTTCTAACGTTCATCGCTACCGCCACGTATTGAAATAGCCCATGATAGTTTAACTCCTTAAAGCACAGAGGTAATTAATTATATGCACCACCTGTTCTGACATTCAGAAATTCTTCATTTTGCCGAGAGACTGTACGTATGGTCTTCGTACGACAATCAGAATAAACTCTGATTATTTACCTGAACAGTATCAACCAACTGATCGCTATCATTGAGACGTGTTGTGTTTTCTTTGAGGTACGGGCTGAATTTTTAATGTTGTTTACATGATCTGTTTTTTCTCTAGTCTGAATGATTAAATTTTAACACATATTTACTTATTGGATTGCAGTATGACCAACTTTACTCGAGTTTACTTAGCGAAGATATTTTAAGGGAACTTTTAATTCTCTTAATTTTTTTTTTTCTGGATTGCGATTTGTTTGCAGTAGGTCATCTGCACCGCCTCGCCCCTTTTGACTCGTATTGTTAAATTAATAGTGAAATATAGGGGGTCAAGATTGGCTGAGCATCTGCCAAGGATATGGGATGATAATATTAAAAAGGATGTGATTTGGTGAAGGCTCCCTGTGGTTTTTGGCTGTACTTCCGACGTTGTCACTGTTGTTAGCTAGTCATGAAAATTAGAGAAGTTGTTTAAAATTTTGTTTGAAATAGTAATAAAACATTTGAAATATGACAGTGTTCTTCGGATGTTATTCATATAGGCATACTTGATTTGTTCGTTCTTCGTTTATGTAATGTCACTTTTTGAACTGTGTAGGTATTATGCGGAAACAAATTTCGTGTTGTTATTATTATGAATTATATTAATATTATTAGGGTATCATATAAACGAAGATTGCATGGTCGAGGCATGTAGCATGCATTGAGGCGACGATAGATGCTTGTAAAATTGGTTTAAAAACTTGAAACAAAGACACAATTCGGGAGAAAATTATAAAAGTGGTCTTAAAAAACAGGATTTGAAGGCATTTATGGGATTCGTATGGATCAGGATATGGACCATCGGGGGATCATGTAATGAATTTTGCGTACCATAAGCGGAAAATCTCTTCCTGATAGGAGGGCCTATGAACCCCGATTCATTTAGAAACCTTGCTGGGGTTGTGGTGTCAAAGTTACGATGACGAAAAGGGATACGAACTCAGAATCTTCATGATTATACCAATTTTTGTTCACTGTGAATGTAATGCGTAAGACTTGACACGTTTCAGCCATTTTCGACACTGTATGAGCGATACAGTTTACAGTAAACATCATTAGCCACGGTTTCTCTCTACTACAGGTGCATGGTTACAGTCGACCATCAGAACTGCTGTGAGAAGTGTTCCGTTGCTAAGTAACTGTTACTTGCATCTGTTCGAACAGAGCAAGTTGCAGTCTTAACTGGAAAGAACACCTGTCCTATTCTAGGGGACGGGTTACCGGCTGGCGTGACTTTCAAGTAGATTTCATTGCCATCCTGCGAGAAAGTTGATTTTAATAGAGGAATTGTAGGGTCCTTCGTGAGAAATGTTTTAAACCTCAGTTAACGAGACGCCTTCTCCTTTTAAGAGAACTGAAACGTCCGGTACTGTGTTCAGAACAGCCCGCCGCTGGTCCCTATTCAAAAGCTGATAAATCGAGACCATGTTCTACGCCCTGTGTCCTTGAGATCTATCTTAGTGTTATCATCCTATGCGCGCTTAGGCTGCTCGGTATTTCTACTCCCTCCAGGTTTCCGAAACAGTGTGTGTGTAGTACCGTCTGTCGCATTTGTGTAAACATTTGTAATTACGTGCCTGGCATGTGAGCAGATGAAAGTGTTGGTAATGCGACTGGACACTGTTGACAGAGAGAAAATTAATGTTATATTACTAGCATGATGCCCTGTCGCATATATCCAATATGTGTCGGTTTTTGATTCAGTAGTTGTGTCAGCCAAGCACGCAAAACGCATATTCAAGCTAAAGTTTTACTTTGTTTCGCAGTTCTGGGTAACTCTCTAGAAGCTGCTACGGTTTAAAATCCGAAGTGCTTTTGTGTGTAGTAAGCCTGAAATGTATCTAAATATATTTGCCGTGAATTTTGTGTTTCTGTATGACGCCCCCTTAATATTTATTGAGTGGCCAAACATTCGTATGACATCAGTTTTAACACTTTCAATCCGAAGCTCGTCTAAAAGATATTTAATCATCCAGTTCGTACCGCAAAGAAACCACAACACTTCACCGTTACAAAGATCAACTGGTTTATGCTGTTAAGGAAATGAACGTTGTTTATTCTGCGAATCGTGTGAAAAAACACAGAATTATTGGTTCTTGAAGCAGGTGATAGATATAGTTAAGATTTGGGCTTAAATTTCGGAAAACGTTCTCAACGGTTACGTATAGGCTGTATAGTTGGAACTTAATTTTACGAGGTTTTATATCTCATTACTTAATATTAATATTAGAATGGGTCTTACAGTGATACAGTGTGAGTGTCTGGTTTGAGTTCGCTAAGTACTTCTGTACATCTTGGCCGAACACTGAATAATATCGCTGAACAGCAGAAAACATTTAAAAGTCAAAGACCTACTGAAATTTTAACTGTATTTGAGTGAATATAGCGTATATACGTCAGGATAACTTATATATTCACGTAAGTGTATTATCTATGATAGAAATGTGGCAGTTTAATTGATCACTGAATGTAACAGGCCTTCTTGGGCCATTATGATGCCTTATCTTTAATTTATCACTTGCTAGAAAGTCGAAAGCTCCTGACACGCATACCTAGTACAAATAATTACGACGCTGTCCTGCCTCATACCGGGGATATGGCGTCCATTCGTATGGTTAAATTCTAGTGCATATGGACGCCGTCGCGGCTTCACTTATAATACTATCTCGGCATTAGGCTTGGGGGACTGAGGAAACCCACGAAAGACCTTAGTAAGGACGTCCGATGGACGTAACGAGATTTTAGCAAAGTAGCAGGAATTCTAGCTGCCCAGCTCGCAGCGTCGTTGTAATATGTTCAAAATAAGGTGCTTATCCTTATGAGATCGTGACTTTTAATAGTGACTGTATCTTTTTCGTGTCAGGAAGTTTAATGTTTCAGTTGTCCTGTAACAAAACGTGTGAAACTGTTTATTTTTAAGTGGAAGTTAAAAAATTTATGGTTTTGGAGAAGTGATGTAGTCTTAAGGTATGGGACATCCAACTAAACTCTCTGGTATGGGGAGGTTTTAATGTAAACTTGAAAAATTTAAATCTGTCTGCATCTTCACATAATATACCTGAAACTCAGACGATCATAATTTAAAGTACTTCACGCTCTAGCGTGAGCGAAGAGCATCTTATGTCTGTCTGTCTAGGGTTTTATTTTTTGAATATGAATCTCACACGGCCAGGTTAGTTAATTATTGCGCACCAATGGGAGTCGAAGAAATTGTTGACCAAAAGTGACCTGCGTGATGTGGCGTGAAGAACGCTTTTGGAATGTGAGAGCACGATTTTCCAGACTTGTCTCGTTAGCATTTGAGCGATTATGCTCTGTGCTTATGCGTCTTCCAGGAATCGCCTTTATAGTGATCTGGATACGGTTCTCGCACTACTAAAGACTACGAATTCAGTGTATCACTTGACATTCCACATGCGTTATATATTCCAGTACTGAATCTCTGTATTTCAATTTCTTCCCAGCTTCCTTGCCTTCACCGTGTTTATCAGCAGGTATGGTGACTTATTTCAATAGGAAATCTTCTCTGTCTCGTTGTTTTGATTACACCTCTTTCGTTTGCAGTGACCCCTTTTGTATGTTTTGCTTCGCAATTTATGTTTTGCTTTTTCATCCCGTGTAGGAATAGGACCATTTTTTTCTGTATTAATACATGTTCTCATGCATATTGTTTGCCACACGAATACGTCTGCGTGGTTTTAATGTATTCCTTCCTCAGTATCACAAAGTATGAAGCAAGATTCAATTGTTTCCTTGTGTTTAATCTATATCTTTCTTAAAACGTGTGTATTGCCGCATCATTGTGAGGTCTGAGCATTTCACTTCCTGAGATTTTATGTTTCCACGACGACGAGAGTTCGGATTGAGGTCTTGTGGATTGTTCTACCCTCAGGATGGAGGAACTATTTCCCTCCTGAATGCTGGATCACGGTCTACAAGAATACGTGATTTTACAATCTGGAAGACCACAGTCTGATCTTACTTTCTGTTCGACTACGCCGTGTCTAGATTTGTCATTCGACTGTCATTTGTTCACGTATTTTTCGAAAGAAGTGTCTGAATCATGTCTTTGACTTCGCTTCCTCTAGAGTTCCTGAGTTTATTATCCTTCCTCATTTGTACATTTCATTTTTTACCAACCTTCCAGCAGTACTTCATTTCGCCTGTTCTACTCTCAGTTGTTTTATCGGTAATCTGATTCATTACTTTTAGATACGAAAGTCAGTCCTAGAAGCATAAAGCACGTTGTAGTCCTCTTTTTCTGTAAAAAAAAAACAATGCATGCGGTAGGATTGTGCTGTGTAGTTGTTGTGTATGCTTTACGTATTCTATTTAGCATAATTTATGTACAAGTAACGACTTAGCTGCCTGTTTCTTACCGTTCATCTTTATTCCGTTTTGAGAATTAGACTTACGTCAGCGCATTTTATTCAGTTTTGTGTCCATATAAACACGTCTTGGACACCTGCCCTCGTACCAGTAACTGGCCTTCAGACGGTTTGTAAGTCTTCATTCCTCAGACTTCTGCATGACTCAGCTTTTATTCGTGTTTAGTTTGTGTGTCTTAATTTGGATTATATTTATCAGTGTGTATTTATGTCATAGATGCTTGATATTTTATTGTTCTCGTAATATATTCTATGGCCAGAATATAACAGTAAAATAATTTAAAGATTTACGATAGCGTAGATATCCCTTTTAAATTAAATTTCTCAAATATGGTAACGTTACAATGTTTCGTACTACCAACATCAATGTAATTATTGACATTTAAATAATATTAATGTTTTTTGAGGAATGATTATGGTCTGTTTTATGTAGAAAATTTCAAATGCTTAGGTTCAATTTTTTGTTTAGTTGTAACCATAAATTTTCAAGTTAAATAATGATACGTATCTCCCTTCCGCCATGTTGTTATTTTACAATCTTGAACATACCTTTAAAAGTGTGCATATTTCTTTAAGATCTGCATTAAATGGAGCCCCCACTTAAGAAGTTTGCGCCGAAACTATGTTAGTGTTATCAAGGAACAATAAATGGGCTATAAATGTTATGTAAGAAATGTTTACCTGTTAAAAGGCATATTACGAATTGTTCCAAAGGGGCATGAGGTGGCACTGATTATTTTTAAAAATATTTAAGGGCACATGGCTGGTTGAATGACGATGTATTTCGTCTATTGAATGAGAACATTTTTAACTATTAAGAAGTTTATTAGGTCGCTGGGCGATTGGTTCATAGAAAACTTTAAAATTAATTTGGAATCATGATACCAAAAATGTTCATGTAATCGCAGTATGTTCGGGATTTAGATATTCGACCAAACTAGCCAATGACGGAGGATAACATGCTTCAACTATTGTCGCCTCTGCAGTCGGCTTATATAATGTTTGGAACAACAAAGGACGTGTATTTTTTTAAGTCCAAAAGTTCGTTTTGAGAGGTAAAGGATTACAGATTTTGAAGCTCTTATAATCAAATTACGGGCAGTCGAATTACGTTACTTTTTTTAAAAACGAAATAATCCACTTGTCATGGGAACTGTTGCATCTCTCATCCGGAGACCTCGTATAATAATGATCACTGCAGTAATTATCGATGATCAAATAGGATTAGCTGAGAATATATTTCTCTGTATTTTACTCACGTTTTTAAGGTTAGTTATTCTTGAAAAAAAATACTTTTATAAATTCTTAGCCCAAGTGGTTTATCTGCATATGTTAGGATGGGGTTGTGGCGAAAAGTAAAGTATTGATATTTATAATATTATAATGTATAATAATAGAATATTTTTAACTGGGGTGTACTTGGAGGTAATGTGCTGTAGAATGCATTGAAACTGTGGAAGGATTATATATTTGATGACTGAATTGTTAACACTTCGAGACATTAAATTCGTCTAAGTAATATTTAAGACGTTTAATCCTACCTCAAAAATGACAGCACCCGTCTCCGTTACAAAAATTAGTTGCTTAACGCTGTTTTTTGGAAATAATCGCTGTGTTCTCAGAAACCTGTTAATACGCATTTTGGAAAGAAAAAAAACGAAGTGGATATTTAAGCGTGTGGTACATGTGCCTAAGTCACAACTGTGCTTTGAATAGCTCAAAGGCAGGTAATGTCTGAAACAAAATACAAATTGTTATGTGTGATCAATCTTTGCTCTATGTCCTGTCCATGTGTTCAGCAATATTTGCGTATTAACGTGTTCTTACTACCGACCATGCAAGAGACAATGTACCCAGTTGAAAGAGGTTTGTTAAATAAATAAACATAGAGTATCGCCGACTGAGTTTCGCCGCCAACTTCTTTTGAGTTCTGGATTTTTTTTTATACTTTTTTACGATGCGCTGTTCGCCTGGAATACGGGACCCTCAAGTCTGAGAAATATTGGTCACTATAATTCTTCATATGTTAAAACCTGACATGCAAAATTTTCTATGTGTCCAGAATGTTGCATCCGATCGGATACCACGCCCGTTTTGTATTCTGAAGATCAAGGGTTCAAATCTGGGCCCAAAGACCGGGTGTCCTAAAGTATTATTTTCGTGATTTACGTCTGTCCCTCCAGACAAATTCCTTGGATAGTGCCTTTAATTAGGCCACGATAGCTTAATGTATATGTTATATTTTATTGTCTGAATCCAATATAATTCGTATTAAATTTCTTTCGAAACCTAGACATCTGAATGACTATACTTAAAATGTATTATTCAGTCATAATGTTGGCCAGTAACGTGTATAAATGCTCTTTAAATGGCATATAAAAGTGTTCATGTCAGCTTAAAAATTAAAATATTAACAATAATTATGTAATTAAATTTTGAATAAATAATAATATTTTCTTTGTAAATTAATATTTCATGAAGACTAGTGGAAGTCACTTGGCTTAATCTTCCGCGTTTCATATTGAATTTAACTGGAATCTGTAGGAAATGTTTGGCTTTTCAAGGGAAATGGCCGTGTTCATTACAGCTGGAAGGAAAAGCCAATATTACGGCATTTCTAATTACGGTGTTTCCCAGAAGCTATCAGCTATTTGTTTGTCATCGAAGATATTATGTGGGCTGTTTGCCGTGGCGGCTTCTTTGTCAGTGAAGGCGTCTCTGTCTCTTGGAGTTTGATGATGTTTGATGATGTCTGTCCATGCTTCTTTTTCAGCAGCGGTCGTTGCGAGTGACAACTCTTCTGTTTAAGGTTTCTGGTGCTGGAAGCGGCTTTCCTCTTAGAGATTAAATGTGTTACAAGCATATCCCATGTCAAAAGTTTTGGTTTCAGTGGTTAGTCGTTTACGAGAAGTTGCTGGTATCAGAAATCGCGCGTGTTTACGAGATCCCTGGCGTCATAAGCGACCGATCTGTCAGAAATTTAAAATGTCAGTGGCGGCTCGTATGCTGATATATCAGAAATGTCAAATGCCAGTGGCAACTCATGTGTTCATCTGTCAGAAATGTCAGTGATATTTCTCTATGCTAACACGTGAGAAATTGTTAATTTCAGTGGCGGCTGGTGTCAGTTGCGGTTTGGTTTATGTGTGACTGTGGATGTGACTGTGGTCCGATTTGTGTGCAGAACCGTCCCCGCTGTACGATAACAACCACTACCACGAGGAATGTCTGCGTTGCAACTCCTGCGGCCTGAACCTGACGGGCCCGAACCAGAAGAGGGCGCGTCGCTTCAAGAACCAGATCCTGTGTGACCTCCACTTCGCGGACGTGGCGCTCATGGAATGCTCCGATTTTATGCAACAACTCCGCAGTTTCAAGCCGCAGAGTCTGGGCTGTGCCGTCGCCCGGAGGAAAAGCTCGACGACACTTATTTTCCCATTGCCGCCACAAGCCTGCTCCGGTGAGTAAACGAAGGATTCGTTTAAGTTGTTTACGTGATATGGATCGTAGTACTTCTCCGGAAAAGTTCTTTGTAATTCAATTTCGTTTCGCGGAGTTACAGATTACTTAAAGACCCGATTGAAATTCAAAGTAAAAAAGCATGAAGTTTCTAGGAAATATGTTAGGATATAGGAAAGTCACTTCCGCGGTAATCTACTTGCTAATCACTTTTTTTTCGAACAAATTTTATATCCCTGAAGTCAGTGACGAGTTGTAGAAAGTTTTGCTTTAATTAAGTTACTGTTTATATTCCAGCCACTTTCTAATAATCTTTTTTTTTTTACCGTAAACTGATTTCATGTTAGTGGGGGCAATTTTAGCAGTTTCAGTTATTTAAATAGACCTCGAAACTTGTAATTTATTGGTTTGTTTTCAGATCAGGATTAAAAATAACAAAAACTTTAATAATTTAGAGAAACTGAACTAATTTCGGATAAATTTTCTCTCTTTTGCCGGACAAAGAATCATGCACATGGCTGTCTTCTGGGTTGTTGCGTCATTTGTTCAAGTTTACCGACGTTTCAGAGGTTCTTGCTGCCTCAATCATCAGAACGTCCTGATGATGGAGAATTCAAGTAATTTTATAACTGAAAATTAGACCGAGAGACATGTGAGGCGCACGGAATATGAGGAATTTATACAAATTTTGGGTCGGGGAATGTAATGGGAAAATAATTCTTGTGATATTTATCCATAATTGAGAGGTTACTATAAAAAGGGGGTCCTTAAAAATGTAATGTGAGGTTGTAAATAAGATTCGTCTGGGTCCGGAAATAAACGAACCGCGTATAAGTGAGGACCGGCCTCGTAAAGTCGAGTTGTTGCTATGAACTTAAGCGTCTAAACAAGGACTTAAGAGTCGGAGCATGAATATTGTTTGTCCTTTGAATTACTATGTTGAATTATTAAATACCTGGTAACCAATTGGTAAAAAAACTAAAAACTGTAATTTTACGAGACTGTAATTCTCTTTCCGGCGTTCATATTTACACTCATTCGTCCAAGTTAGAGCTTTGGGCTGCGTGTCGTATAATCTAATGTTCCTTCCACCTAACACGATTGGCGGCTGTGCGATCCAGTGTGTCGTGACATGCATTACGATGTGCAACGATGCAGTAATTAACCGGGCGTAATTGCGTGAGATACGGAAACTTTATAATCTCACGCCACGTGTCAATTCGTACAGAAATTGAAATAAGTTAATACGTTTGCGATAAATTAACAGTGGATAAGGAATCTTTTCGAGGGGTCCGCCCTGTTTCTTTAAGATCAACTTTAATATTATCCTCTGTTTACGATATTGTTTCCTGGGTGATCTCTACTCTTCATATTTACGGACTGAAATGAGAATGCGTTTTGCATTTCCCCACATATGTTCCGTCTGTATCGGTGTGCTTAATTTGAGCGTCTTTGTAATGTATGGAGAATATAAATTATAATGTTCGTTTCTATAAATTTCTCTAAAATGTCTTAAGTTCATAAATATAGTCTACGTTGCATTTGTTCCCCTTTCTTTCTTTGTTTCTGTCTTAATTTTTAAATATTCTTCCCGACTTGCTTATAATGCTAACATGATGTATTATTACAGATCAATTACATTTTTCATAATTTTTATCCGATAGCGGTTAGAACGCTGGCCTTGTAATCCTGGGGTCTCGGGTTCGATTCCCGGCGGTGCCCAAATTTATAACTTGTGTTGGGCAAGGCCGTGGTCTAGGCAACACGGAGTTTTCCTCCGGGGGCTTCCCCGGTTTCTCCGTGGCATCCCATTCACACACAGAAGAAGGCAATGGCAAACCACTTCTGGATCATCTGCCAAGAACGTATATGAACAGGTCCCAGTCCGAGAAAAGGATGGAAGGATCCTGTTCATATGGACCTGTCGTCAGATAGAACATTAAAAAAAATGTTTCACACAGATGTTTATAACAAGCCGTGTAACACTGCGAGATTATGATAGATCGATTGATATAAACACGTGTATGATACGTCGGAAACGTGTTGAACTCTAGTAAAATTCCGTTTCAAATAAATTGTACTTCAGCGTTTTACAATAAAATTAATTTGACAACAGTCGATGTACGAATGCGTGGTTGGTTCAGTGGAAGTATAAATTACAGCCGAAGCTTGTCCGAGAATGTCACTACACATTTGACCTCTGGTTTGTGGTTTTATGTGACGTAGATAAATCGTGACGGACGCAGATCTCGTTGATAATTCCGATATTACAATATGTATTCGGATCTTTTCATGTCAAATCGTCTTAAAATAATCTCAGTCAATTTTTTTTTTTTTAATTTTGAGGTCAAAAGAAATGAATGTACGAACAGGTTATAATAAATAATGCTTGAGAAGATTAAAATTTGGAAATATTACAGATTTTGTCTGTAGATTTTCCCCACGAACATGAATACCCCAGTTTCGTGCTAAGTTTGTTGACTCCCTCCGTCTGTCACTCCTCCCGTCTTCTTCTCCTTTGTCGCTTTTATCTACAAGTCTAATTTATCTAATATTGATTAACTAAACGACATACGTAATTAGACCTGCACGAAGAAGCAGATTTCTTAGCATTTAATCGATTAGTTAAGAAATTCCTGGCCTTGAATTGAACATTGATGCTTATGAACCATGTTTATTTAATTTATGTTTAATATTATCGTCCATTCTAATTCTGTGTTTCTCATGTGGCCTGTCATCTTCAGGTTTCACTGGTAACATTTTGCCCGAATGTCCTTATTTTCTTCCTGAGTTCAGCTTGTCGAGGAAGCGTCTGCCTCTTTAGTTTGATAACCTTAAAAATAAATAATTAAAGACAAGGAAACAAAGCCCAGAGTAGCAGAATAATGTATTTCATAGTCGCTTTCAATTTTTATATACAGTCATGCTGAATAAAAGACAAGCCTGCGACTTGCAGAATCTTACAATTTGTAATTTACGGAAAATTTTTAATTTTATTTAAGTTTTATTTAGTTTCAATGAAGAGTGGGTTGGCCTGCTGTTAGTCCAAGGTCTTAAATAATATATTTATTTTGATAATTATAAGAAATGTTGTTGGTCCCAGAGTAACGATGGAAGGGTTTGTTGAGAAGTAGGTTCAAAGACGCTAACAGAAGGTCTCGTTCTTGTTGTGAGTTGGTTTGAGAAACACGGAGAGCATATTTATTCCCTGTACATGCTGCTTTTATCCTCTCCAAATTTTATTATCAAAACTGGGGAAATTCCAATGTCTATTGGCCACGGTGGTCTAGCGGTTAGAACGCTGGCCTTGTAATCCTGGGGTCTCGGGTTTGATTCCCGGCGGTGCCCGAATTTATACCTTGTGTTGGGCAAGGCCGTGGTCTAGGCAACACGGAGTTTTCCTCCGTGGCATCCCAACAATTACTCCATTCACACACAGAAGAAGGCAAGGGCAAACCACTTCTGGATCATCTGCCAAGAACGTATATGAACAGATCCCAGTCCGAGAAAAGGATGGAAGAATCCTGTTCATATGGACCTGTCGTCACACAGAACACTAAATAAATAAAATAAAAAAATAAACACTTAACAAAATGGTGATGGTGGCCACTATGCAGCTTGAAATGGTAAATTCTGACCGTCGGTGACAGAGTGATTAACACTTAGCATTAGAGTAGTAAGTAAAATGTTATCTACATTAATGGGTTAAATGAGGTTCTACTCTACGCAGCATTCTGAAAATATTTTTACTGGAAACATAATCATTGGCACATTTCCATCCAACTTCATTTCAATTTCGTATGTCGTGCAAGCTTAAAAATAAACTATTCACAACATACAGGATCTCCGTATAGACGTATGTTCACGGACTAAAATTGTTTAATTAATATCGTATAAAGTTGTCGATAAAACTATCGATTTGATATGTTTAGAAGATACGTAACTATCTGGTTTCTTTACCCATTACGGGATAACTAAGTATTTCTTCTGACACCACGCCTTCATAAAACAAGTGTGATTTAAAAGAAGGCTACCTTCTGGGTTATATAAAAGTCTGATATCTTCTCAGAAGTTCCTGCTGCTGTTTCAACTCATTGCCCTTCTACCAGAATTCACGGTGCTACAGCCCAGAAAATTGCCGTCTACGTACTCACTACCTTAAGAACCTCAAATCCTACTAAGAGTGAATGAATAATTAATTAGTTGATATAATTGCGTCATATTGTGAATTAAAATTTAATTATTCGTGTTTTTTTTCAGTCTAATCACAATTGTATATAAATAAAATTATACATAAGATATTAAAAAATCAGATTTAAACAAATATATATTTATCACAATATGACGCAACTTTATCATCTCATTATTAGAATAAAGTGTTGCCAGAGAGGAAATATTTCTGCCACAAAAGTGGTTGAATCTAAAACAGATTACGTGTAGAATACTTCCAAGAACCAGTGATAAATGTGGGTAGGAGAGGAACGAAAGAATAAAGGGTAGGGGGTGGAAGGAAGGAGCTGAAACAGACACAAATATTTTTGTATGGTCGGATGGCCTTTAATTTTTAAAAAGAAACATTTTATTGGTTCAAACATTATTAGTGGGAGACATCTTGCGGGCGGATGAACGAACGCCCGAACGCACTATCATGATGATATATAAAGCTGTCTTTTCTTGTAAGGCTAGAAAAATGGGTTATAAAATTTTTGTGACGTTAGAAACCGTGTAGGTCAGGGGTCGGCAAAGTTTTCTTGTGGCATTTTCCACTCTCGTAAACGACGTGAAATTTGTGGTGTCACATTCTTTCGGTTTTACAACAGTCTGTTTGTAAGAAAACTCTGATTGAAGAAAAGTGCACTATCTTTGGGGTTCTGACGCTGGTTATTATTATTATTTAGTGTTCTGTCTGACGACAGGTCCATATGAACAGGATCCTTCCATCCTTTTCTCGGACTGGGACCTGTTCATATACGTTCTTGGCAGATGATCCAGAAGTGGTTTGCCATTGCCTTCTTCTGTGTGTGAATGGAGTAATTGTTGGGATGCCACGGAGGAAAACTTCGTGTTGCCTAGACCACGGCCTTGCCCAACACAAGTTATAAATTCGGGCACCGCCGGGAATCGAACCCGATTACAAGGCCAGCGTTCTAACCGCTAGAAATGGGGGAAGCCACCATCAAAATATTTCCCTCAACTCACAATCTTTCGTAATTGTCATTCGTATGGACGCAGCAGTTAAGATGGAATCCAGTTTTATTTTACGTGTCACTTATTAAATTGCCTTATAAAAGGGATTTATTGATTGTTAACTTACGTGAAACAAGTCACCTTTTGATGCTGTTAGGGACAGCCCGTGTCCATATACGGCTTAGACGAATTTAATCTTTAATTAATCTATGGAAAGTGTTGTTATTGTTTTCATTATTCCACTTTTGTACTGCTCTTTCCATAAGTACTTGAAACAAAGTGAGAAGTATGGCGAAAGTTCCATTTTATTTAGAAAATATAAATCTTCTTCTGATAAGTATTTTTGTGTGTCAGGAATCCAATTCTACTTCTTGAAGGTGTTGCAAATTTGTATGTGGCATTATTGATGTTCAAGATTTTAAAAATGTCTTAATCGTGCCTTAAGATCTCCAAATATTTCGTATTTTACATAAACACGTCCAGCGTTAGTTTCGAAACGTAGTTATAAACTGACATGCCCCTAACTAGTGTCCTGTGCTGTCTCTCGATAGCCTGCATTTCATTGTTGTCACAATAAGAGCAACAATGTCTTCTGAATACTTCTCGCACTGTAGAAAATACTGTTTTTTTTACACGATTTCAATCACAATGAATGGCATTGTTGACAATTTTTGATATGACGTTCGCTGTGTGAACAATGCGTTGTTGTTCTGTACGGACGCTTCGTACGTTCGTGCTGGCTGACTCACACACCTGTGTTTACGTGAGACCAAGGGCGTAGCACACTTTTCTGTCCGTAGTGTGTCCTTCCATCAATTCGTGTGCTGTAAACTCAATTAAAGGCATTTAGCTGTATCAGCAGTTAATTGAGCGACTCGCAGACAGATGGCGGAGAAGTGATATTTCCCGTGAGATATAACTTGTTTCAACACTAATTGGGCCACGGGTTAGTGTCTGTGGTGATTAATGAATATGGTATCGACCTTTACAAATATCTGACACCACAATTCGCCTTCCAGTCAATGCCCTCCTTATGCACCGTCTGGCTCTGGTTGGTTTAACAACCGGAATTGAATTTTAAGGAGTCCTCTGTCCAGATTGTTTCTTTTATTTATTTTTATTTAATTGTTTTAATGTAATTACGCCGTTATAGCTCAGAAAATGTAGCATCGAATGATAGACTGATCAATAAATAAAGAATTGGAAAGGATTTGGAAGGAAGCTGGCATTATTTTTCCGGAAGGACTGAGGAAAACCACAAAATACCTCCTTCAGGATAGCCGGTCTTCGGGCAGAGATATGAACCCGAGACCCTCCCTCCCCGAATGCGAAGGTAAATTCGGGGACTTCGCTAAACGTCTTCATTAACAGTGAACTCTTACCTTCAAGTTTCTGGTTAAATCTGTGGATTTTCTTGAGTTCATTGCAAGAACAAGTCTTACTTATCTAATATTCAGGCTTGTGAAAAATGTGATATGTCACATCTTGTTTTATTATTTACAGTGGCGGTACCATGTGATAATAAGGATTGTGAATAAGTAATGTATCACGTTATGAATTACGCTGTCTTACAGCAACACCAAGCAGACAAGTGGAAGGAACCCTAGGAAGAACGAGGGTTTTAATAATACGTGGAAAATGTGAACACCTTACTTTGTTTGTACAGTCAAGGCCGTGTTTATTCTTTCATAATCTAATATGTGGGTTCGTGTGCGAGTTATATCACTTTTTCACATATTAACCTGCAGATCTATGATAGAGCGTGGAAGATCTTTGTTTCACACATCTTATGCAGAATGATTTCCGGTCACAGATAAGATTTTGTTTTAAGTTGTGGATTGTGTGATTTTTCATTGGACGTCTCTTTGTTTGATGTTCGGGTGGCCGGAGGGGGGGGGGGATAATTTGATGATGATTGACTTGATTTTCATCATTTATTACGCCGAGTTCTTTAAATAGAACGACTGTGTCCGCCTAACACCTGGGATTTTGCGTTCTCTCGTGACAGGCTTTTATTCCTATAAATAGGAATCTTTTTTATATCTTAATTGCGTCATGTTTGTGTTTTATTGATACAATATTTTTATTTTCCGTCTATACACAAACTTAAAATAATGTTGTTTAAAATTATTTAAAATTATAACATTCTCAGTAGACACTGCATCTTGTTACATTTTTTGTATCGACGACATGTTTCAATGTGTAT
>NW_019060657.1:0-18906 GCF_000696155.1 Zootermopsis nevadensis | reverse complement strand
GACAAAACCCTGTTAAATTTCTCGCCGAGCGTCGCAATGCCAACCAAACCAAAAAATATATAGATAGACACAAAGCTGCCACTAGACACGACCCTGGAAAACGGCGTCGAGCATCGCGATGTCTGTCGTCCCGACAACGATTGCCATTTTGCAAGGCCCTGGAAGAACGATGCACATAGTCCAGACTCCTATAAACGAAACTCCAAAATAATTTAAAATAAAAACGAGCTGCCCAGGGAAGATCTACGAAACTGTCACACGTCGATTTCTTAACTTCCGTTCCCGACTGATTGTGAAGCATTAGCTCAGTCAAAATAGTATTTTATTTTTTATTTAGTGTTCTGTCTGACGACAGGTCCATATGAACAGGATCCTTCCATCCTTTTCTCGGACTGGGACCTGTTCATATACGTTCTTGGCAGATGATCCAGAAGGGGTTTGCCATTGCCTTCTTCTGTGTGTGAATGGAGTAATTGTTGGGATGCCACAGAGAAACCGGGGAAGCCCCCGGAGGAAAACTCCGTGGTGCCTAGACCACGGCCTTGCCCAACACAAGTTAAAAATTCGGGCACCCCCGGGAATCGAACCCGAGACCCCAGGATTACAAGGCCAGCGTTCTAACCGCTAGACCACCGTGGCCCTGATAAATTCGTAGGACTGCCATTTTTTAAAACAAGATTTATATTTTTTAGACCGACAACGCTTAATTGGTTGTTACTGTGACTTCTGTAGTTGTTGTAACTCCCGTTGCCATGGAATCTCGTAATTGGCTATCGATGTATGCTTCCGGCATCAAGTTGCTCTTATCAGAATGTATTTTGTGCTTCCTGACTTCAGACAGCTATTAGTTTCATTATATTCGCTGCAGAGACAGCTGGCTTCGCTTATCTCTTGCGTGTTTTAGACGAGCAAGGATTTTGATGGCGGTGTATCTGTCCACGTACAGTGGTGAATCTCCAAAACTACTTTATAATTAAATGCTCTACAGTGAACTGCGTGGAATTCATTTTTGGCTTTATCGATCTATGTTATGCGAGAATCAAAAACAATTTTATCGAAAGAGACAGACATTGACTTAAGTTGAAGGCGTTTAGAACAGTTTTCTGAGTAATATATTTTAACTTAAGACAGAAACTGAGAGTGGAAGACTGAGAAAATTACATAATTAATAACTTTGTAACTTAAGGCCTAGACTTTCTTTTACATTTTAGTGGTGTTTTAAAATCAAGAGGGACGGAATTTGTGATGTATGTGGCACGCTTAGAAAATACACGAAATTTATAAGAAATTCTAGTAGGAAAACCTAAAGGCTAGAAACTGTTCAGGAGACCTTGACGTAGTTTGGCAGCCAGCATTAAAATTAATCTTAATTACACTAAATTCTGGTGTGTTCTTAATTCATATAGCAGATTTTTATAAAAAACGATAATGAATCTTCCGTTTTCATATGAGCGATCGTGAGTTACTTATAGCTTTATTATATAACATGAAGACCGTCAGGTTGAAGGTACTCCGAAATAAAAATATTCCCCTTTGATTTCATATCTGTGACCAGGAAAGCAAATCCCACTCCGAAATAAAAATATTCCCCTTTGAGTTCATATCTGTGATCAGGAAAGCAAATCCATTCTCTTTAATTTCAGGCCAGTTTAATCCACCACTCCATTATGTTTTCATATTACCTATTGTTTTGTGGTTTCGCAACTGAAATTTTGTACGTAGACTAGAAAACTGTAAGTTTTTAACTTTGACTTCGTTAGTACTTTTATGTCAAACAACCACATCAGTGGTTGTTGATCGGATTTTGACTGTAAGTTTTTAACTTTGACTTCGTTTTTTATGTCAAACAAGCACAGCAGTGGTTGTTGATCGGATTTTCTTTTATTACTGAATCTGTTTTTGTTCTAGACAAGCTGTACTTTAGTGGATACATGCAGTTAATTTCTGTTTGGTATGTTTTATCCTGGGTACAGTCTTTACAATTTTACGTATATGATTCTGTTATACATACCACATATGTGAAAAACTACATACACAAATTTTCTCAGCAAAATTAGCCCCCATAGCAGGGAGTCTTGTCTAAATTATTTATTTGCAGAATAATACGCCTACACGTATTCCGAGTGTCCTGATACACATCTGTATTTCCAGGCTCTTGATAACTAATTATACAGGGAGTTTCACTTATCTTGGAACCCACCTACTAGCATGCGACGGCTACGTTCCGCGCTGTGACACTGATTCCCCTGTAGTGTCCTCTGTTCTGTTGCTGTGGCATGCTGTCATGGCGGGTTCCACATAAAGTGGCACACCCTGTATTTGTAGACGATTATCTGGTTTACATGATGAGTTCTGTTGCAGACGAGTTCTGTGAGGAGTTCCCGCACAATCTGATTCCTACCCCGGGCTACTGGATCGAGTGCTCGCGTCAGAAGATCGCTTCAGACACCATCTGGGACGAGTCGGAGTCTGACCACGAGATACACGAGGAGGAAGAAGAAGAAGATGAAGAGGGAGGTGGGAATCGAACCCGGGACCGTGAGGATGATGGTGGTGGTGTGGGGGCGGACGATGGGGCGGGAGAGGGACCGTCGGGGACGGGGCGCGGGGACGAGTGTCTCTTGGAGGACGACGAAGACGACGAGGAACAGCCGAAAAAGAAGACGGCGATCGAAGAGCAGTGGGAGAAGAATCAGGCATTCGAACTCACATCCGTGGAGCAGGAAACTTACGAGAAGTATTTCTACGGCACTGAGCACTGGAATTACTTCACCAACGACGAGGATCTCGGTCCGGTGATACTGAGCATCAAGCAGGAGACGCTGAATTGCAGGGACCAGTTTCGGTGAGTACACAGTTATTTTAATTCTTTAGTGTTGGTAGCATCGTCCAATGCCTTGGTAGTGATGTTTCATGTCTGCCTGCATCTGCGGTGTAACTTTTAAAATTTGGTAGCAGTAATGAAGTGTTTCTTTATTGACGTGATTTTTGCGGCAGACGAGTGCTATCGGAATGCCCTTCCCGAACTCCGTTTGGAGTACGTCTCATTTCCATTTTGTTTCGTCTTTCTGTCTCTCCGCACGGCCTCGTTCTCTTGTCTTCTCTTGTTTATAGAACTGAAGATTTATGAATTCGTGTTGCAAGAGACGGTGTAATTTTAATGTACTTGAGCAGCTCTTCAGGGACGAAATGTGTTGTGCAATGAAGACCCCACTCGTTCTAAAATAGAAGCGACGCTCATCAGCGGGGTGAGGTTTTAGTGAAATTGCGGTTCGCTTGCGACATCAATTTATCACTGCTAGAGATTAGGGTGGCAGCACTGGAATTGAAGGAACAAGTAAGCTCGATGGAACAAAAGATAGCATCGGGGCTGGGGGCGGGGGGGGGGCATTGAAATGCGATGATGTCCTGCTGTCCAAACGGCGCTAGAAAACATCTGTGTTAAAAATTATTTGGTAGGAACTGCTCACTTTATGAAAGTACTCATATCTCTGTGCATTCTATATCAATTAAACTTAATCTGTGCTTAGCACTCTTCAACATTCTGTTGAAACGTCCTGTAGGTTTCAACTCAATCTGTCTTTGCACAAAATAGGCGCATCGGCTACTCTGGCTATTAACGTCAGCTTTCCACATAGGATTTCATAAACACTTATGATTACTATTCAGATTCTATTCATGCGAAGTCTTGTAATATGAATCAAAAAATTTTTTAAAGAAATTTCTGGAGCCTTCTGCCCACCATTTTGCCCGTTTAAGAATAAATAAACAATTGATATTTAGTTTCTGTTTGAGTTGAATTCATGTATAAATACAAGTTAGTAACAAACAGGTAGAAGTGTTATTCAAGCCGTTTTACGTTGTGACTGTGGCCTAATTAAATGTTTCTCGTCACTTTTTCAACATAACTTTAAATATTTGCTCATGGGAGAACATAGATGGAGGTCGCTCTCGAAATCTGAAAGTTACAACTTTCACGTCTCGACTTCTTCCTTTGAGCTCAGAGCTGCTTTTAGACGTTGAGGTGTCGCAGTCACAAACTCTTGATTGTAGGATGATGAGGTGACTAGTGTATCACGACTGCTTCTGTTGTTTGCTCATGGAGACTGATAAAAACCTCTAAAAATTCGCCATTTTTTACACTGATCGAAATTCGAATTAGGTGCCGTTTAAATATAACACTTAGGTGTCCTGCTCACTTTTGAAGGAATATTAGTTATATTTCTGGGCAGAATCTATAAGTTTTGTTCATTTATTTGTGTTTGTCTTCATCCACGTTTCTCCAACGCCTGTGTCTTTATTTTTATTACAGTTTTAAATATCTATTTAATTTTCGCTTTTTAGTTTTGATGGTGTGTTTTAGTTTTTCCCATGACTGAAGCCCTGCGTCTTTCGTTTCCTTTGCGCCAAAAATAACAGGAATCCAGAAGTGCCGAAAACATTCCGTTTTAAAGTCTGAAATTTATTATACTGTCACTTACCGAATTCTCTTAGATTGAGTGTTAAAAATGTATGACACTTCTTTGAGAAAATGTTTCGGTGTGTTTGGAAAACATCTTAGCCGACGGTATGAACTGTACTTTGACTTTGAACTGAAATTGTCCCTAGTCTCGTCGTAAAGTTTCAGACCATAAAAGGAAGTCCATCTTTCCAGCTGAAGTACTTCCAAGGTTTCGTATACTCTCAGCCATGAAAGTTTGTAGCTTGTAAATATATAGCCCAGACGTGACGGCGACAGTTTCTTATTTCTGAAAGTGACGTATTCCGCGCGCCAACACCGCCCGAGAAGTTATTGAAGGTGGTGGTTCTTTGAGTTTCCGAGAACCCTACATCTCGGATAAATGACCAATTGCCACGTACAGACATACATTCCGTGTTGTCGTCAGTAGAGAGACCAATAGTAAATACATTTCACTTGTTTCCAACCTTTCTGTAAATAAAAAAATTGCATGCGAGAAAGTATAAAAAAAAAAAAAAATTGCATGCGAGAAAGTTTGCGGTTTACAATTTATTTATTTTGGCGCAGAGAACAATTAAAATAACTCACATTAATATCCTTGAGGACAAATAAGAGGAGATGGCTTTGCGTTCAAAATAAGGCACAAACCATTTTTATAGGCCCACTCTGTACTTCTCTGTTAGCCGTGCTGATGCAGTAACTTCTCCGGTAGACCTGTGTGGCAGGTAGTCTGATCGGATCCGTGCAGGCGTACCGAAATTTCTCCTTGTTTGCACGTAATCTGAGAAGAGATGCAAGTCACGTGTTCGGTTGAGTTCACACAGCGCATCCGTTTACGTACCATCGCAGATATGACAGAGGTAGCCCAGAGAAAGGACAGAAATTTGCCAGACATGCAGTACTTTACAACGAATCAAGTTTACTGTCGTGGCTACGTTCCGAAACAGTAATTAATTCTATTATTTCTCATTATAAAATAAAAGTGTGCAATAGTCTCCCTTCTCCAATTAGGCCGACAGAATTTATCTTGGTTCAAATACTACTTTTGCACGTATCATGTGTGTTAGGCGTGTAGTATTCATGTTAAAGTTGTTACGCTATGCGCCATGTAGGCGCTGAGGGCGAGAGATGTATAGCTCCTTCTCATTCTCAATCTCGGTACCAGATGGGATGAATGGTCAGCGTTACACCCCGGCCTCGCCTTGCGCTAGTGAAATGATCTCGGTACCCATTAGACAGGATGGTGCGTGGTCTGGACGCGGTGTTTAATATTTTCTAGGAATCTTTTATTACCTGCAATTATACAAATACACTAATCACTAGATTGCATTTCAATCTGTTGCCCGCCTCGCCACATTTATTGGAGCATTTTAAGGAAAGTAATCATAATAAGCGTTCCTAATAACTTGTTTTGGATGTTCCTGTAGACATTTGCACTGAAATCCAGGAACACCACGTGCAGTTAATCAGGTGTATAGACGGCGCTGTCAGTGGCAAGATGCACGTTGTTTCAGTAAGACAATGCGCGCTAACAAAGCTCCATTTTCGCAGCACACATGTCGTGTTCATGCTCTCCACTCTGACAGGCAGATGTATCTGATGTTCGTTACCACCGGCAACACAAATGGGAATAAACATCATTTGAGATTCTCACTGTTATATTGTCGATTTTGTCTCCTGGATAGTAACTCCTTATATTTTTTTTTTATATGATTCATGTTGATTTTCCATATGTGAACGATGATAGTACACCAAACCCACCTGTTCTTCAATCCCTCAGTGTGGTAAGTCTATGCACCACCTGCTTTAACATTCTCCAACCTCCTCTTTCCCACGGTGTGTATTTAATCAGCGACCGAGATTTCACTTTTTCACAACTGCAAGTCATAAGATGATTTCCTTCAGGGTTGCTGCGCCGTGTAGTCTGGCAGAAGTTTACCGACGTTTCAGCGGTGCCTGCTGCCTTCATCATCGGGGTTATTACAACACGTATGAACAACCCACGAAACAGCCCCCGTTCATAACCAGTGATTATTTCCGTGAACAGCATTAACCAACTGGTCCTTATATGCTTAAGATTTTTCTACCAGAATTGTGTACTCATTTCGTATCTCTCCCATGCGTGCTACATGTCTGCACATCTTGTCTTCTTCGATTTGATTGCCGTAGCAGTGATAGTAGTAAATACTAAGTATATTAATTGGATTTCGGTACGCTCCAATTTCTGGTGTGATCAACTTCTTGGAACAGCTAATCCCAAGGTGTTAAGAACGCGTGTGTGGATATTCTGTTCATTCCTCTACACTTGTAATCCAATTAACAAGATCTGCGATGCCTACGCACCTTTAAATCATTTGTCTGCCTTGAGACCGGCAGCCAACCTAACCTGTACAATAACTACGCAAGAATTATTGCGTGGGTGTAACGCGTTTACACGTGGGAGGAAGATGAACTCTTTGCGAGTATTTATTAGAACACTTTGAATATAAATACGTACTTGGGAGACCTAGTCGTAGATGGGAGGGTAATATTGGAATGGATCCAGCTTATCCGTGATGCAGTTCGGTATCGAGCTCTTGTGAACACGGTAATGAATCAGCGGATTCCGTAAAAGGCCAAACGAGAGCCTGTCAGCTTCCGATAAAGGATGTTGATCAAAGACGGTTGCTTATTGTTCCATCTTTATGCGTGATTTGAGTTGCTAGTGACTTCCAGAAAATCAAACACGTAAGTTTTCAACACATCTCAGAGTGTTAATGTGATTATACTTATCGAAGCATGGAAAACCTTTTATACCAGATTTTTAGGTACAATCATGATATGTCATACCGCATTGCTATTAAAGGGAAGAGAAGATGCGTGTTTCGTATCTTCGTTATTTTACTTTATAGTCTATTCTAGACGGGAACGGGAAAAGTTTCAAGGCAGCAAACAAAATTATGTTTGTATTTCATATCAGAATTACGCATTGTTTCAGAACGTGCTCAGTGCACAAACGCATTAAGATGTTTTATACGCGTACAGAACTTGGCCGCTCAAACTTATGGCGTTTCACAAGATGTTGAAGATACTTGGGCCGAATAGAGGGGCGATATTAAGCAGACGTAAACATCTGCTTAAGCAGGAGCGTTGTGAACAGTAATCTTATTCAGATATTAATATCTTGGTCCAATGAAGGAAGGCGAGATGGTTTGGACATGTGGACATTTCTCGACATTGATAATTGCTTGCAAAATATTGGCTGGAAACGTGAAGAAACGATTTTGGAGATCTATAAGTGAAAGGTAAAAAGTAAAGTAAAGTTTGTCTCACTACACGCCATGTAGGCGCTTGGGGGGAGTGGCGGTATAGCTCCTCTCTTCCATGACCTCGGCACTAGATGGGGGTGAGTGGTCAGCATCACGCCCGGCCGGCTTTACCCCCGGGAAAGGACCACGGTACCCATTGTAGAGGAGGCTGGGTGGGCCCCAGAGCCGGTCTGGACGCAGAGTCTAGAGGAAAAATCCTCTGCCCCCGTCGGGGATCGAACCCCGGTCGTCCAGCCCGTAGCTAGTCAATAGGATGCTTTAAATGGATCTTGAGTGTAAGGGTGCGAATCGGATTTATCTGTCTCAGGGCAGAGACCAGTGGCGGACTGTTGTGAATATGATAATGAACCTCCTGTGTTCTGTAAAAGGGAGTGTGTTTCAGTTTCTGAATAATAACTTTGAGTCATACGTCCTCTGTAAGCTACTGTGTGCTTCAGACCTATTGTAAATGCCTGTACTTTATGAGAATGAGACGTATAGAACTTGGATGCAACATTCGGTTAACCACAGGCTCATTCGGTGTCTGATAGAATAAAACTAATCTGTGATGTCATGTGAAACGTTCTGCCTGATGATTCTATTCATTCCTGTCGTCCAGTTCGTATCCTCGTTAATATTGCATCATAACTTGCATTGATTGTCGTGTTAGTCCCCAGACTTTCGTTGGTTGTTACTGCATCAGACAGAGGAGTCCGTGTTGATGAAAACACATCCAGTAGCACGCCTTGTCAGAGTCCCACTCGGAGACCGTAGGCGGCCTTGGAAGTCGATTCCAAATAGCAAGCAATCGATAATGACAGTCTGTCTCCACAGTTAATAGAACTCGGATGGGACCATTTTTACAAGAGACCGCCACTGAACGTTATTCTGGTCCATATCATTCCACTACGTATAGTCACACCATATGTCATTAAGATCCGTTTCAATATTATCCTGTCTAAAACTGTACCCCTTAGGTTTTATCTTCTGTTCACTTTAAGATTCAAGTGATTAAACTGGTTTTAATTTTTCATCGCTATGATTTTGATTTGTCAATATTATTCCCAAACTTTTGACTTGGCTGCATTTTGAGTGATTCGTCGTTTAACTTTTTATGCCTGTTATTATATTGTCCCGTATTGATAACGGGGCATTAATATATTCCTGTTTTTCTTCGTACAGAATTTGGTCAGAAACTAGAAAGGAAGAGGTCTTTTTGAAAAGCTATGCCTAGATGTATTTGTATAGCTTAAGGAAATTTCGGGGGCGGATATGCTGTACATTCTGTTGACTGAGGACTGAGCTGGATCTTGTGAAGAAGGTAATGAACATTTGTGTTCCATATTTTATTATTTAGTGTTCTGTCTGACGACAGGTCCATATGAACAGGATCCTTCCATCCTTTTCACGGACTGGGACCTGTTCATATACGTTCTTGGCAGATGATCCAGAAGTGGTTTGCCATTGCCTTCTTCTGTGTGTGAATGGAGTAATTGTTGGGATGCCACGGAGGAAAACTCCGTGTTGCCTAGACCACGGCCTTGCCCAACACAAGTTATAAATTCGGGCACCGCCGGGAATCGAACCCGAGACCCCAGGATTACAAGGCCAGCGTTCTAACCGCTAGACCACCGTGGTTTGTGTTCCATATAAGGCGTTACAATTCTTAACTGATCGACCATTAGCTTCTCCTGCATGTAGTCAGTTGCCTCCACGTCTTTTGACATCAGAATGTTATAAACACGAATACTTGACACTGCCGTCAGTTGATGTGTATTTTTTTTTCTATTGAACTGCTTGGATGACCTGTCATTGTCAGCTGAGGAAAAAAAATTGCTTTCGTTTAATTGCACCGGAAACAGACGACAGGACAGCTGTCATCCTCAGCGGTCTCTTATGCGCTTCGTTTCCAAACCCTTCCGTCATCATGACACACTCCTGCAGCGATAGCATTTGTTTTAAAGCCATTTTTATAGTTTCGGTCAGTGGCGTCGGTTTGAATTGCCGAGTAGCGTCAAGGATTAAAGGAGAGGTCATTCGGGGAGGCGCGAAAAGACATAAAGAAAACATAACTAAATCTTGGTGAGTTTTACTGTATTTAAAGACGCTGTATCATCATTAGGACACTTTAAAGCTAATAAGCTTGTACCAGGACACTAGTCGGTGCTTATAGGTAACATTTATGTCAATTTAAAAATGATTCCACACCTAATTCTGGTGGATTTTAGGTTAGATCATCAGACGGAATGTTTAATATGCTTCGGACGGTCTGGGTCGTTGTGTCATTGTTTTGCATTCAACAGAAATATAAGACACGGATTAAAAATGACGTGTCTCTCGATAGCGTCGGTTCCATTGCAAATACGCACCGCCGTCCCGAAATCCAATGCTGTTGATGGTAGAAATTTGAAAAGTACAAACTGCCTTGTTGTCTACTGGCATTGGATCAAAATGTATAATTCGAGAAATTACTCTGAAAGGTCAAGGCAAGATATTTCTGACAAGAAGACGTATCAGATGAAGGAATTTCTTTCTTTCGGACGGTGTAGTCTACTGATTTCAACGATACAGTCTGTCATGCGAAGATTCAGGAAACGCCTGTCGACGTCTCATGCCGAGTGTAATCGAGCTGTAAGACCAAAGGATAAAACATTACAGTAAGACAATGTTCCGTGGCCTTGTCATTAGGATTTCATACAAATTTGTTATCAGCACTCACAAAAAAAAAACCGCTGTCCTGAAACGAACATCAGGCTGTTTGTAACCGTGACAAAGCGCCTGAAATGCTAGAGACATATATCTTGTTGAACATAGATTTATATTGTTACTGTGTACGGTTAATGGAAAATTTTTACGCGAGAAATACTTTTACAAGTCTTTCTTGGTGACACGATTCTTTTAAAATCTGGAACCTTCCGGTCTCCGCCCTTTTGTGCAGTTCCCGTGCTTAAGGGCACAAAGAACCCACTGGAACAATTTTTCCCGCGTCGTGTTGCGTGACTACCGGTCACGATGAAACCAGTGGCGGCTCGTGGCGCGGATTTAATATCTGCGGCTAATAGTGGAATTAATTTAGCCTTGTTGCGTGAACGATGGCAGCTTTTGCCATAATTGAGCAATAAATTTTAATCCGTTTCACCGTCTTCGATTATCATCCGAACATTTCTCTTCGGACTGCCTGAACTCCGCAATTCAAAAACTGAAACATGTTGTGTAAAAGATGTTCCAAAATGTAAATCGATCAATCGATATGGAGCATCAATGATATTTTATTATCTTAATTATAAGAAATTTTAAATATTGTGATAAGACGGATTAAAATAAATAAGTGAATAAATTTTAAACCGTTTCACCGTCTTCGATTAACATCCGAACATTTCTCTTCGAACTGCCTGAACTCCACAATTCTTTAAATGTTGTTAAGTAATCTAATAGCGTATCTACACTGCCTGGTACCTTGTTTCTATATTTTATGCTGAATATAAGACAATAAATAAATAAATTCTGCGCTTTTAATTTAGTAATGCGGAACATTAGAATATCGTATAAATACCAGAATGCATGTCGGTCCTTTTAGTGATAAGAACGAGATATCTCTCTTAAAATATTAACCCTCTTATTTACATCAGTTGTATAAACGTGTACCTCCATTTTTTATTTATTCAATCAAGTAATTCGCCGGAATTTTAAAAATATGGAGGAATGTTTGTTTAGATGAGACGAGTGTGAGTTTGGAACGAGGTGGATACAAAATCTGTGGTTTCCTGTAGCTTGGATTTAGACTAGTTTGGCATGTACAGTGGAGTTCGGCAGTGTTTGTGACAGTCTTCAAGACTTTAAGTTGCGGTTGAGTTTCAAAGGAAGGCACGTCGAATTGTTATTTTCCAAAGCAAGTTGAAATGAAGGACACGCACTGTGAATTTGTAAATACTTGTTTACCGCTTTGCTATTATTCTCATTATCCTTCCCCCTTTGAAGAGATTCGATGCTTCTGAGAATATATCGATATTAAGAAGCATCTAAATTAGTCTATCTCCATAGTTCAAAGCTCAACATGGTAAAAAAATAATGCCATTTGTAAAGGTTAGTTTGCTAACTGCTTGGCAGTTCAACTACGTGCTATTGAAGGCTCTATTCCATTCGTATTACTGTGATCAAAAGTAACAAAATACATCTTCAAAAAATTATGTGATCACTCCATGATGGTTGAAATAGTGTCCGAAAAGTGGGACGTTTGCTCAGAATTTTTGCTAGATTTGATCCCAATTTTTTTTTATCTGTTTATCAGGAGGTTGTTGTTAATTTACGTTCTCTAACTTATACATATTTTATAACTATAAAAAGTAAATGAGAAACATTTACTGTGTCTATAAATCAGGTCTATTTTTGAAAAGCTCAGCTAGTTAAAAAAAAAATTCCCTCATTCATGAAACCTGAAATTTCATTATTATGTTGACATGAGCTCGCCACTGAACTCTGTCCTGATACATCTCTTGTGCGTTTTGTATGCTTTATATGGTCTCCTAGCAACCACTAGGCAGGCAAGATGGAAAAGATACGGAGAAAAAGGATTTTGTATTTTGGCTGCCATATTGAAATAGTGTAACTGCGGAAATAAGGTATTTAGGCGCGTGCTTTGAGTAATGGATTTGTAAATTGGCGTAACAAAATTTCGGTTCCTGTATGCCGGTACGAAGTAGATTCTTAGTGACTGGTATCTGGAAGACGGCGTCAGTTGTCATAGACCAGGTAAAGTTTTTTTGAAGGTGAGATTATATATGTATAAATCTGTTTTGGGTGTTTCTCTGGGGAAAAAATGGGATAACTTAGATATAAAGTTGGCTATACCAACCGACGACTGGGGTATCTGTAATGATTAAAGGAAACCTACAGAACTCAGTTATGATAAAAGCGAGACGACAAACTTTCAGTTTGTTCGAACTCGGTCTGTATCAAAGCTGCAGTCCGAAAACCTGTCTCCTGTTTTCTTCAGATTTTTACCATTTTAAAAATGCACGCGTGCTCATTATCTGGCCTGAGTGACAGTCTTTTGTTATTGTTTTGCGCTGAAAAATATTTTAAGAGATTCGTAATTCAGATGGCCACATCAGCAGCTGTCATCTTGAATGACATTTTAGTGCGGGAGGATCCTGATTAAGTCTGACGTCAGAGTAAATTAAAATATGCGCAATTTAACAGTAAAATATGTCATTTTTTTCTAAAAATCCTTTGACCTACGCTTCCTGGAAGCCACTTTATAAAAGATAAATAATATAAACTATAAAGCCACTGTTTATTTTCCTCGTCTGTGTGGCTGAACTGTCGGCTGTGAAGTCTGGGTTATAAATATCAGTCTGGGGACTTATCAAGCTCGAAAACTAAACAATTGCTTGGAGAGCAGCCAAGGTATATTAAGGGAAAACGCCCACGAGCACATTGAACACTAGCGTATCCACCGCGGCACAAAGGGCTTATCCCTTCATAGTCTCACACAAATATACGATTTAGAAACATGAATAATACAAAGCCTCGTTAAAGTGAGGCACTTCAGACTTCAGAGTGGAACTTAAGCATGCTTTAAAGTCGTTTTCAATAGTAGTGATAGATTTATCTCTTGAATAGACTGAATGAAATGCACATTTAGCATTAGTATAGCCGCTTAAAGGTTAAAAATGTTTGTGTTACATTTGAAACTGCATTCATGATCTACCCAGAGTTAGTGAATTACTAAATGATATCTACCGAGATTATTTTACCATTTGTAAAATTAAATTACTGAGATTAGGGCATCTGCAGGTCGTTTCGTACAGAATCTGTAGTCATTTTTATCGGTCTATGTGCCTTTTTTTGGTGCTGTGTGTCTGGACTTCACACCACAAATTTTACGGTCATTTTCTATTTTCTGAAATCTCTTCGTCATGTATTGTCGCGTGGCGCAGAAATGTGGTCACAAATTGTGTGCAGGTAAGAATTTTGACGTAGGCCTGTGCGTTGACTAGGTACTATTCCGGTAGTGACTGAGAAAAAGGCGAAACTTTTCAGTCAGGATAGATGGTAAGATGACTCAAAGTTTAATCCAGTACTAACTTCCGAACAAAAGTCTGTAGTTTTACCATTGCACTAACCTGCTTGCTGTTATTTGTTTAAAAAGTGTGTTTATACTTGTTTGATTAGCAGGTATTTATTTAACATTGCTCGAACTGGTGTTGTTCAGTCTTCATTGTCAGCTACCTTGAAAGATTGATTTTACCACAATTAATAAAAGATGCCTTTATGAATCTGTCGTAGAACAAGAAACTTAAACAAAATGATGCTTGCATTGTAACGCGATTGTGTGTACAAAATTTTTGTATCAAACACCGCGTTCGAGTACTTAACATACACGGCAGGTCACGGGTTCGATTTTCAACCCACATGTGGTCCAATTTGGCGGGATTTTAGTGATTTTCAGTCAGCCACGTGCTAGTATAATACCTTTAAATATGATAATTCCAAACACATTGCTCACAATAAATCTTTCATCGATAATAAACTTCAACAGTTGGGAGGTCGTCGTTAAATTCACGAACAAAGAACATATGCACGTAAGCTAATGAAGGTAAAGGAACAACTTTGTTTATTTCAGAGAGATTCTAAGGAAGGTTTAATAGTATACGTACCCTTTAATCTTATCCACGTGACTAGGTAAGGTGGCACCTCTCCGCACGTTTCCACTCCTGCCTCCTAGGTGTCACCACCAGAATTATTTGCATTATCGCCATGTTCCTAACTGGAAATGCCATCCATTCCCATGCCTCGTTAGAAGCGTCGTCTTAATGAACCGTTTCTTCTGCCTGGATGCTGATTAGACTGAATGCATTTCACATTTGACAAGACGGCAGCTGTCCGGTATAATAGCACATAAAGTGATAATGTGGCCAATGTTTTCCAACTCGTGTGCCGCGATGCTTTGAATTCAAATGCGTTTATGAATTATGCAACGATGGCTCCCAACGCGTGGAAATATTAGTATACGATCCTTTATAATCTTTATCTTGTCCCGTTTTTTGTTATATTTATATCGTCTTTCATATTATAAACCATTCATTGTAGGATACGGTCGACTCCTTTCAAATTTCCACCCCACGCCGATCTATCCACCGTCTCCTATATCCATTAGAGACGACGCCGTTAGATAATCTAATTTAGTTAATTAACTCGCCAGCTGGTTAGATCGTCTTTAAGTCAACATCAAAACGTTTAAATTTGCTGAGTCTGCGTTGGCTTAGGTTTAGAATATCAGAGTTGCGTCCCTCAATGTTTTGTTTATCGTTTGCAGGGAACTGTTTTGATTCCCTCTCCTATATACCGACAGCAACTTGTTTTATTGCGAATATAATTCTATAAGCAGCTTTATATTTTTGTGTTTGTTCTTGTAATAACAAAACATAATTTTGTACTGTGTTCAAAAGAAAGACGGATCCAAGCCTGTTCTTTGTTTCTAATCATTAATATTCACTGCGGTGAGCTGCATTAATTTGAGCAGTTTCGTACTACGTACATACTAAGGTTTTATCGAAACGCGTTAAGTAAGGTTTTACATACAAAATTTATAAACAGACGAAAACTTTTATCATATTATAACTGCTGTTTCTGAGCAACCATTTTGTTTAAATGGTTTTGTGTCATTCATTCCACTGCCTGTTTTGTTGGCACATCTTTCAATATTCTAATTATTCGATTTTGAAGAATTTGGCTTCAGGTTTCTTCAAGATGTCGTTTGTGTTTTTAACACTCGATATTATTTTGTACCCACAATACGATGCAGCAATTAGAAAGAATCTTTGACATTTGAAATGGCCTTTTTATTACTCCTTACTACAGAACTTTTTAAAAATTATATCAGAGTGTAGTTAAGCGTGAATGAAATTCATTAAATGCAATCTTTCATTCCGTTCAGAATACTTTCCATCTGTCTAAATATCTAAACCTTGAAATACCAAAAAAATATACTTGTACTACTTTTGTTCTGACCGTAGGAGGGCATTAGATTTGAGTTTCTGAAGCAAATTTCTGAGACCATGTTTGGTAAACTGGCTCAGGATAGGCTGCAATGGGCTTCTGTTGCAAAAACAGTAATGAACATCCGACTTCCGTAAAATAAATTTCTTGACTATCTGAGCGACTTATAAAGAAATATTATGTTTTATGGAGTAAGTTCCATCGCTTATTTTATGTATTAATAATAGCATACATATTTTAAAAATATTATTAATGTAATACAGTGGAAATTGTTTAGGTTATTGAAGTAGTTTGGTTATAAATTGTGTAAAATCGCTAAATGTCTTTTAGGTTTTATTATTATTACGTACGAAGACTTTGTTTTGTGTCTGAAGGAACATGGAGGGAGTTAGTAAGTTTATCCTATGCTTGGGACATAAAACAAATTTGTTTTTCGGTCTTGTTAAATATACCTCCTGTCACCGCTGCACTGTGCATTCTCTGATTGCGGATCAAGGAGACGGCTTGATGCTAATGGAGATGTTCACTAAGTAAAATAACCAGTTGGATGCGTAAATAGGTCCTGTGCTGTAAAACAATTGAAACCTGGCCAGTGACATAGGCCGCTGTTGCTGTCACAGAGACACACGACTCGCGCCCTTACGGCGGGTAAACAAGTGTCAAACGCGAGTGCAGTCTTTTTTTTATTCTGTCTTCAAAATTAATTCCCTTTCTCAGAAAGATGTAATTTGAAGTTAAGAAGTGTTTATTTGCCTTACAAAAGTCGTCATCAAGTTACCTAAGAAGACTTTTTCTTACCTTTATTTTAATGAAAGAGTTTCAAACTGCATTTCTAATTCTGGGGGGCGGGGGGGGGGGGTGGAGAGAAACGGAGGATGAAATTATGATCACAATTCTCAGTTTTGTAAAGGCCTTTCTCCTTTTTTTATTTATTCAATATAAAACTCGGAATGAATTCTCTCAGACATCGGCATCCTTACAGTGCAAATGTTTCTTCTGTGTAGTTAATAATAATACGAGTTTTGCATTAAAAAAACATTCAGACTCTGTTACAAATAAGAAAGGAGTTATTGCATAAGCAAATATTAATCTAATAAAAACACTTTTAATGAAGTTCTCGAGACGAAAAATTCCCAAGTTTTCAAATAAGAAATGATCATAAACCGAAATTTTCAATATGTTTCCGAAGCACTGAGTTTCATAACAGTTTTGAGAGATGGAAACCGTGAGTTTGTTTTCTTATTGCTACGGTTTATACCAAGGCAGTGAGTGATCTGTAGCTAGAAGGCAAGTTAACATGTGAATGGATAACGAAGTGTCTTCATTATGTAACTACCGGTGATTTACATTACGAAAAAATGTATTGCGTTGTATTGTTCAGAAACTCGTCATTTTAAAATAGAATATAAATACTCGGTGGAAATTGATTATTGGAGGCGACAGGGAAGAATCAAATTCCTTTATAAAGTCCCATATTATATTACGTAAAACATCAATTGATATGGCACGGACACTCCCCCAAAGAATTGCAAATAAAGATATGTTATACAAGTTCTGTAGTGGTTCCAGCGATAGGGGAGAACAGAGTAAAGCCGATAAATGGATGGATGAATGCAGTGACAGGAAGAGGGGAGTAGCAAATGTCGACTGGTAATCGAAACACCTCAATGGAATTATTACCCTTTTATAATTAAATATTTATCAATTTCAAAATTATATTTAAACTTGAAGATGACTGTTTTCAGGGATGTCGTCTGGTAAAAATTTACCGACGTTTCGGAGGTGCTTGTTGCCTCTATCATCAAGGCGATAAAATTCTTCGTCGTACGCTGAAGGATGATATGAGGGAAATTCGTTGAATTGTTAAAAGTGGGTAGTGTCAAGTAGGGAATGTTTTTTTTCCAAAAGTTTTAAACCTCTTGGCTAAAACAGCAATTTCCACTTGTATACGAAGTTTTCAGGTCAACTGTTTCCAGTTCATAGTTTTCTTCAGCTCATATTTTAGTCGTGCTCAGTTGCTATCAGCACCGGAATTGCAATATTCTTTTGCAGATTTTTATCAGCTACGCACACCTCTGTGTTTACTCTCCACTAGACGTCTGGTTGAATACAAAGTTTTCATTTTGGCAAAACATAAGTTCGATTCTTTTTTTAGAGTGGCTCTACATAGCATGATCATTTAGAAAACTCAATTTTGAAGTTCAAACATAACAGACATAGGTACTCTCTTCCACCTGAAATATCCGCTTCCGATTTCAGGAATGTTTATTTACTATGTAAGAATATCATTGAAATCCTCTTCCGAGCAGTGCTGAACTAGAGGATAACATAATCAGTGATACCAACATGCAACTATAAAGATAAGAGAATGAGGAAAATAATTTCCTTCACAGATACAAAAATTGGAGGAAAGGACTTAGTTTCAATAAGTTAACAAGCAAAATCGATAACAACAATTGTTATAAAGTCAATTAATTTATATTTGAATAATTAATATGGGTCTAAATCACATGTGTTCGACATTTTCCCTGTTTTTCCCACATTAAAATATCTAAGAAATTTTAATATACGAACGAAATTCCTAATTAATTGTTTGGTTACGTAAACCGAATATTTATCGTATCTGTTTCAAAATACAATCACCTTGCCCAAATACTAGACACTTCTAAACGTGTAGCTTCACGTTTCTACATGTATAGTCAATGTACATTTACGTGTTCACAAACGGACATATATATGGTCACTCAGATTACAGCAGATCAGCAGATATATGCGTTTAAAAAAATTGACTGCCGAATGATCTTGAAAATTTCAAATGCCTCTATTTGGTAAACCCTCGGACTGACCTTGTCGTGACTGTGACGTGACGCTGACGTGTGTGTAAGCTCAAACTGCCATGAATATCGTCACTCGTTTTCCAGCAGATCGGCAGATATATGGGTTTGAAAAATTGACTTCCTAATGATCTTGAAAATTTCAAAGGCCTCTATTTGGTAAACCCTCGGACTGATTTTGTTGTAACTATGATACGACGCTGACGAGTGTGTAACCTCAAACTGACATGAATATCGTCATTCGTATACCAGCAGATCGGCAGATATATGGGTTTGAAAAATTGACTGCCGAATGAGTTTGAGAATTTCAAAGGCTTCAATTTGG
>NW_019060655.1:7687-18030 GCF_000696155.1 Zootermopsis nevadensis | reverse complement strand
GCGTCCGATTCTGGAATATGGGGCGGCGTGCTGGGATCCTTACAGGGAGGGGCAGATAAATGCGTTAGAACGGGTGCAAAAGATTTGCATATCATAGGAGCGACTCAAACTGGGAAACCCTGGCACAGCGTAGAAAGATAGCACGTATATGTGCTCTCTTCAAAGCGTACACGGGAGAACGGGCATGGAAGGCAAAGGCCATACTACCTGAGCAGGGTCGATCATATTCGGAAAATTAGGAGCAGAAAGCAAAGGACAGATATAGGAAAATATTCCTTTGTAAATAGGACCATCCAACTCTGGAACCGGCTACCTGCTGAGGTTTTAGGGACTCTCTCCTGTAAACCAAGTTCTTTTAGGAAGAAGGTTAGAAAAGTGATAAATGAGGTAAAGTGAAGGAAAGTGAGATTAAGGGAGGTAAATCAGGGTGAGGATGGGAAGGCTTCGTAAGTGTAGTGAAGTGAAGAGAAGGTCCTGATGAAATGTGAGTGCATCAGTTCATGACGTATGTAATTCATTTCTGTTACTGTTGTTTGTACTCACTCCTAGAGTACACTACAAAGGCAGAAGACGATGTACAGCGACAACTTACAAGAGCAGAAGAAACCATCACGCACTCAGAAATTCAAGCCGTTGCAGTCTGAGAAATAACGTAGTACGTATCACGGATAAATGAAAGAGATAATAAAAGATATGGGACAGTGGAGTGAGGGACACTAAGTTTAAGAGTGAAGAGGAATATGCCTTGATGATGAAGTCATAAATTTCGTCTGAAACGTCGGCAGAAGCCAAACGACAGCCATCTTCGTACTAACCACCGCGAGAAACCAAAATCCTACGATTCCTTCAACCGTTCTTGCGTTGTTACAAACAGACAGACAGACAGACAGATGCCTCGCCTTCTGCACTAATTCATACACTACTGTTTAAGAGGATTTACTTACCATTCAGCACAGCCGCACTTGCACCGCGTCGTCTTCTGTTCATGGGAGCTACCAAAGACCACTGGTTCGTCTTGCAGTCGTATCTTTCAACCGTGCTGTGATACCTACGTCCATCGCAACCGCCGATGGCGTACACTGCACCTCGCAGAACTGCCACCATTAAAGCGGATCTGAAACGAAAAAAAAGTACACGCTCTGCTATGCTCATTTATTGATGATTCAGATGCATTTCCTCTCGCAGAACGCAATTGTTCGCTCGTCATTGTTAAATCATAAATCAAATGTATTACCAAGCAAATCGTATTCTTAAAACCAACATTGTCGCAAAAGTCCTCAAGCTATTCACACTTTGCACAATACTCCCGTATGTGAGTGGTACAATTTTGAATCCCCTTCTTCTTCTTCTTCTTCTTCTTCCATGGCCCTCCGGTCCGTATTCGGTCCATGGCCTCATCAATTCTCCTCTTCCATTCGGCCCTATCCTCCGCTGCCTCTGTTAGGTCCGTCTGTCCGAGATTGATTGAGGTTTCGAAACATTTTCCTTTTTATGGTGCAAGGTTTTTAGCCTTGCGACCAACCCCCAGCCTGAATTTTGCAACCCCTGCCCACATTTATATCTTGACTAACGGAGCGACTATCAGCTTTTGAAAAAGGACTATTTCAAGGAGTCCCTTAGCTACCAAGCTGCATCTTACCTGCAATCATACATAGGCGCCAAATTGCGGCATGTCTTCGTAACAGAGTTAAAGCAGAAACATGAGCTTAAACCACCAAATCCGTCGTCGGTACCACCGATGACGTAAATGTCGAAACCGACTACTGTCGTGCCATGGCAGACCCGCGGACCGATACACTTGACACCCTCCACCTGCAGGAACGACAGATTATGACTTTATGTTTCTTTGGGTAATTTGGTCTACGGATATGAAGTCTCTACATTAGAGTCCAAGCGACCAACCACCGGAGCAGAGGTGCAACCCCCAACAGTGGACCGAAATTGTTACAGCGTGGTGGGTGGCACACGACAAAGACCGTGAGAAATTAACTTAGAGCAAAGGTGGAATTATGAGAGCCGGAGTAAACAGGAAGACCCGAAGAGAAGCTCTCGTCAAGTACGACAGACAAATGTAGAATTAATTTCTGATCAACAGCTCACATTACAGGTTCGTAATTTGGTAAAGACAGATGTTGGTGTTTTGGGTTTCATCGACGCAAAGATGGAGGCATTATGTCCCCCACCCCAAACAGCGTGTCAGCCTTCTAATTCACGAGGCGTTACCACCCAGATGGCCAACAACGACATTGATTACTACTGTATTTATTCCGTTGAAATCCACTGACGATCAACGATGACTTCGTTTCATGTCTAAAATCAGCAGACAGGTTGCCATGATAGTTGATGTAGGACGCTTATTGTAAACCGTATTTAAGGCAAACTACAATAAGATCTTCGCCATGATGACGGAGGCAGTATGACCTCTGAAACGTTGGTTAACATCGACCAGACTACACAGCGCAACAACCCAGAAGACAGAAATATTCACACTCATCGCCCTGATGATGGAGGCAGTATGAGCTCCGAAACGTTGGTTAACATCGACCAGTCTACACGGCGCAACAACCCAGAAGACAGAAATCTTCATACTCATCGCCCTGATGATGGAGGCAGTATGACCTCTGAAACGTTGGTTAACATCGACCAGTCTACACGGCGCAACAACCCAGAAGACAGAAATCTTCATACTCATCGCCCTGATGATGGAGGCAGTATGACCTCTGAAACGTTGGTTAACATCGACCAGTCTACACGGCGCAACAACCCAGAAGACAGAAATCTTCATACTCATCGCTGTGAGAACCTCAAGTCTTACATTATAAACTTCAAATCCTTCGTCGATTCCTATTAGAACTTACATTGTACACGAGTCTTAAAACCTGTGTAAATTATTTATTTATTATTTTTAATTCATATTTTTTGGAGCTTCTCTTAAAAAATGTTTAACCGCAATGGAAATAAACGAACACGAAATAAACAGGCAACGAGGTGCTTGTGATTAAACTTAAATAAACAATTATTTAGAAAAAATAAGGAAAAAACAGGAAAAGTAGTTTTTCTCGGAGGCGTCATTTAACAAGGCACGTTAAGAGTCGAATTTTGAGCAACTCACCATACTCCATCGGTCTGCTCGTGCGTCGTACGCTTCGATCACATCTGTCACCCATTTTTTATAAAGCCCACCAATAGCAAAAATAATGTCCTGTGGGATTCGCGGGCGGGCAATTCTTGGTGTCACGAAGTTCTTGTCTTCCTTCGTCAACCTTTCCACGTCGTGCAGAAACGCGAGCGTCTCCGAGATCACGGGTTTGCACTCCTCAGTTTCCGTCACGTACGGATTATTTGATACCTGTTCAACAGTTCAATGTGGACCTTATCAACTTTTACGAAGGGATGGCATATATCATTGCAGAAGAGACAAGAAATTCACACTTAATTTGGATGGGAACTCACCGAAATAGACTATGGTATATGCAGGAAAATATGTTTTTTGATTTATGTAACGACTTTTTGACGCTCTTAGCAAATGCACAGGTTGAGGAGAGAAGCAAGATCAAAGTTAAATCGATCTTAGAGAAATGTAGTGAAATGTGTTTCAACCGAAAGTTAAATACTTCAGTAAGGCTTGCATTTTAAGTTACATTGAAAAATGTAACTTATTTCTCGTCTCTCCCGTGCGAGATGCACGCTGCGATCACCACACTCTTTTTGATTCGATAACTTTAATTAATCGTCAAAATTACGTAGCATCTAAAGAAAGTTATGACAATTAGTTGCTTCGAGTGTCAAGGGAGGCAACCTGCTACATGTTGACGGTTGAGTGGAAGGCCAGTCAACACAACAGCGTGTGATTATGGGCTTAATGTATATTAAGATCCATTGCACGTTTCGACCTTAATTGGTCATCATCAGGTCGTTCCCTTTAAGTGTTCGAAACTACTAAATACGAATGATAAGTTGTAAAGACATTTGAAGCAGTTAACGTATTCATGGATCCGTGAGATTGTTTCACGAATATTCGTAAGGGGTGAGTGGCTGAAATCACAGGGCATTTGACCTAGAATAGAAACAATTTTTCTCTCGGGTTAAAGCACTTGATGAAATGAAGAAGGAATATCATAAGTTGTATGGCTGCTTAGTGAGATGATTGCTAAAATATTAGAATGTTAAAGCTGTCTATGAGTTTGAAGCCCCTCGGGTAATTTACTCTTGGATGGAGAACGAAGCTTTCTTGCTTTACGTTTCGTTTATCTTTTGTCCCTATGTGGTCAATCAGCTGAGGATTATCATACTGAAGTTATCTCGTGTTGATTGTATACTTCGTCGTAGATACGTGAAATTATTATAGCAGCTAAGACACGCTTCTTATGGCAGTAGGATCTTTGGCTAAGTAGAATGCTACGTCAGAAGACGTGATTTATCAGTTGGAGGATTTTCCTATTCAAGCTGAGTGGACGTTTGTATGTGGAATGCTGTTGTTCAACTGAAACACATAATCAATCTTAATAAACGCTGAGAGAGTAATAAAAGATTGTGGCGCAGACGGACTGTCAAACTTGCAGACGGTGAATAAAAGACTCCAATCACATAAAAAGGACGAATAAAATATTTGTTTTGCACATACACACACATATGCGAGTGTGTTACCAGCGGCATTCCACAGGTAGTTATTGTAACCATGGAAACTAAGGCAATCTGTGGATTTCTTACACAGGAACTTTTGCGCGGGATAAGGCATTGAAAACATTGCGTAATTTTCACTTAGTTATTGTAAGATTTTAACCAGAATTGGAATGTGTCGACAGATTCTGTTAAAGCTCATCAGCATTAAATCTAATGAACATCCGGTTAGACGTTCTCGAGCTGGAACTGCGGACAGACAGACTGACAGGCTTACATGTGACGAAGAAAAAGGCTCACGATTTGCATTAATTGGTTATGAACACGTGTGAATATGGAATTGAAAATGCGGGTTTTACTTCCAATAAACATCCACGATTTCAGGGACATACTGACCTTCTCCTTGAAAAACTTTGCGTCAAGAAGTCCCAGTCTGACGCCCTTCAAAAGGCCCGCGATTTGGCCTTTCCTGTTGTCCTGGTCGTGGTTGATCCACCGGAGAATGCACTCCCACACAACTTTCTCGTCCTTCACGTTCAGTTCATCAGACTCGATTATCGCTTGCAGCTCCTCTACAGGCAGTTCTAGCAGTTCTTTGCTCTGCTGAGACACTTCCACGAAGTTAAACAGAACGAAGCGACGAGCGGGAGTCTCAAGTTCGGCGCATAACTGTAACCTGCGACAGCGAGAGTAAAAGCCGACTCAGAATCGATCTTCTTCGAACTCCGACACATTGAACCACTGCAGAAAGAACTGAAGTCTGAAGTGTTACCACACCACAGTATTTCGCCTGAAGTTTTTACCTTAGCCCTTTGGAGCCCGAATGAGCGAGACTGAGTGCAGACACGTGGAGAGGCAACGATGAGAGACGCTCCGTTTAACCGTGGCAAAATAGAAAGTTTTCGGCTCTGAAGGTTCCCAGGCAATACCCGCTCGTCCGCGTGATAAGGTTATAGGTTGAAACAATGGCACGGTGTACGCAAGTGAAGAAGGCAGTGAGATGACAAGTGTAGAATTTTGTATTCTGGCATTAAGCTTGGCGAAACGACGTTTTGGTAACTGCGTGTGTTAATCCCGTGAAACCTCGTGTAACCGGACTAAATGGGGGGAACCACGGGTCGAATGAGCGAGGGAAAGGGGAACGTGGTCATGGATATGAACAAATAAGTAAAGACTCAATACAGATTTTCCTCGTCGGCGGATGATGCGGGCGTTTCGCACGCACAATCCGACGGCAAAAGTCACTCGTGAGCGATGTTCATGGGAGTCCCTGTATTAAAATAGTGAATATATCAGTCATTCTGTCCATCGCATGAACTGGAGGTTGATTTGCTTGCTATGTTGTAATGAACAAGAAGGAGTAAGGGTTCAGCATCCACGGGGACCAGCGGGTTGTTTCTTGTCTTTTCCCGATAATAACCAATTCTCTAAATGTCCAGAAGTGATCATAATACTCAGCAAAATATGGGTGTGAGGTTAGATCAATGAACTGTACCGCGTGGACATCGCTTTAAACACACTCGGCGGTGGAAACCGATCGCAACCGATGTGGTTGAAATTCAGTCGTTTAATGCGGGAATCGGATAATCGAGGCTCAGTTGACAGAGGTTTTGCTGTGTGCAGAAAGATGTGTGTCTGAATGTTGATTTTGATATTGGGAGGATTATGTAAGAAGCAAGGAATTCCGCAGAGAAAGAAAGAAAGAAAGAAAGAAAGAAAGAAAGAAAGAAAGAAAGAAAGAAAGAAAGAAAGAAAGAAAGAAAGAAAGAAAGAAAGAAAGAAAGAAAGAAAGAAAGAAAGAAAGAAAGAAAGAAAGAAAGAAAGAAAGAAAGACAGAAAGAAGAATAGGAATTCGAGAGGAAGACAGATTTAAGTATGACCCTGCAATAGGTCGTGGTTAACATTCTACATGGCGAAATTAGTCATCTGCTGGTCATAATGACGATCAAAACATAAGCATTTAAATTAGAACATTTAAATTACAGAGACGTTAATAATAACGCGCCAACGCATTATAATTTGTCCAGTCCTCAGTCACAGGCTTTAATCTCCTACCCGGCACTCGGCTGCTGCCGGCAAAAGTCACTCGTGAGCGATGTTCATGGGAGTCCCTGTATTAAAATAGTGAATAAGACTTTGCATATTTAACTTGAATTAGTTATCGTTGATTTGCTTGCTATGTTGTAATGAACAAGAAGGAGTAAGGGTTCAGCATCCACGGGGACCAGCGGGTTGTTTCTTGTCTTTTCCCGATAATAACCAATTCTCTAAATGTCCAGAAGTGATCATAATACTCAGCAAAATATGGGTGTGAGGTTAGATCAATGAACTGTACCGCGTGGACATCGCTTTAAACACACTCGGCGGTGGAAACCGATCGCAACCGATGTGGTTGAAATTCAGTCGTTTAATGCGGGAATCGGATAATCGAGGCTCAGTTGACAGAGGTTTTGCTGTGTGCAGAAAGATGTGTGTACGTACGTCTTCTAGGATGTTGCGTCGTGGTGTCTCGTAGAAGTTATCGGACGTTTCAGAGGATATTACTGCCTCCACCATCATGGAAAGAAGGCAGTAAGCACGCCTGAAATGCCACTCAGTTTCTACGGCGCAACGTCCAAAAGACATTCTTCTTCTTCTTCCTCACCGCCGTGAGATTTTATGACAATGAACAAATAACAAAAGACAAATAGCCATATAAAAATACAAGTTTCTGCAACAAAGGGAATATAACATTTCACATACGAATTGACGTCTCTTGTGTCCTTATTTCACGTGTTAATTAAACACGTCGGTTAATAAACAAACCTGAAATATGCACTGCGCATTGTCAGAATCAATCTGTGGACTGGAAAGACTCCGCCGTCGTCCAAACTCAACACCGCGTCACACAAGACGTTCTTCTCCCTCACCTCGTTCAGAGGGACCAATACTTCGGTGCACTTGCACCTGCCGCCGACAAGAAAACAGCTGCGACTTTGGTTTGACTCCATCTCCTGAAACACAGTCCATCGCTGTTACAGGTTTTTCTTCATACTGACGCGTGTGCACATCTACTGAGAGTGACTGAGAAGGAACACGGTATTGAGAAGAATATCTGGTCCTGCGAGAGAGTTACTGACAAGGGAATGGGGAAAACTGCATAATATGGAGCTTTATAGGTCTCTTCACTAATTAATAAATTGTAGGCTGTCAGATCAAGGGTTATGAGATGGACGGGGCATGTAGAACAAATGGCAGAGGCAAGAAGAGCAGCTTTTTAATCGGAAGACCTGAAACGAAAAGGTCACTGAAGAGTCCTATGCGTTGCTGGGATAATATTAAAACGGATCTTGGAGAGGTGGGGAATAAAGGTGTGGCTTGTGGCTTAGAGGCGGGGTATTGTATATACGGACATGAAACTTCACGTTTCATAAAAGGCGAGACATTAGATTACCTAGGCTACTGTTTGATTCTCAAGCAGGACTTCGGCTCCATGGACTCAGTTTGTTCCTTTGTTATAGAAATGCCTGTTGAGATCCAACACAATATGACAAAGCTGGAAGTGTGACATATAATTGACTAACTACCTAGACGGCTTACGGAACCCGAAGTTTCAAAACCAAACTAACCAAAACCCTCCATCAGACGCTGCCATGGGCCAACAAAAACGAGTACCTTCAAATCGTATCTCCGTTAGATCCCGCCTGATATTATCCTCCCATCTACTTCCATGTCTTCCCTGTAGCCTCTTCTCCGCAGGCTTTCCAAAAATACCCGGTGCACACCTCTCGCCCCATCCATGCACTCCTCTTGCCCCGCCCATCACACTATTCTTGGCTTAATCACCCTGATTATGTGAATGATATAGGCAATTTTAGGTCATGCCGCGTTTTTTTTTCATTATTCGCTAAAGTTAAATCTTCTTATATGTAAACTACTTAGATATTACTTATAAAATTTCAATGTAATCTATAAGGTCTTAGATGCCTATATACTGGTGAACTGATTTAAAACAAATACGACCAAAATTATCATAGAAATTGCGTGATCTTTGATGCAGAATGAGACAGTTAACAAATAAATTCTGGAAAAAGAAGGCTACGCCTTTTCATAAACATAAAATTTTTGAGTTCTTCTCTCTCTGTAGAACTAAAAGTGCTTAAGAGCTTACATCATTAAGGACTTTCCTGCCTAAGTTACACTTTTATATACACTACAAGCACAAAATATAACTTAAATTTATCAAATGAACGCGAGAATTACATTTGGGAACAATCACAAAACTGTTCGTTGTTCTAACGCATGCGTAGATCAGGCCTACATCACGCTACTCACACACTGCAATGTGCATGATGTTCTATGCAAAGTCGACTGGTACTCGGCTTTTCAAAGAATTGCCCACCTTACAGAACCAGAAGGTTCATCATCGTGTTCAAAGAAAACTCGCCTCCGGGGTCTATCCTGAGCCAGTTTCATCCAGTTCGCTCCATCGAGCCCCATCTCCCTAAGGTCCATTTTAATGTTATCCTCCCGAGGTCTTCCCAGAGGTCTCCTCCCTTGAGGCCTCCCAACCAATAACTGCCCACCTCACCCTAACAACGTCGGTTGAGGAACACAGGCCGTGGAACTCGTCATGCACTTTTCTCTATTATCTGTCCCACTCCCGTTTTGGGTTCAAATATCTTTCTCAACACTCTGTTCTCAGAGGCCCTCAGTCCATGTTCCTCCCTTAATGTGAAAGACCACGTTTTGCACCCGTACGGCACAACTGACAAAATTACGCTTTGGTTCATTTTAATCTTAATTTTCTTTTGGGATGAGACGGGCGGACATAAGAATTTGCACTCAATAATATCAAGCATTCCCCGGATTCAATCTGCTGTCGTAGGGAGAAAATAAGAGGGAGATTCGTCGATAATTTGGCTTGTAAAACCGAAATAAAAATTCTTCACAGTTCCCTTAAACGCTTCAATAATGTCGATGTATCAAGAGAAGTAAATTCTTAGAATTATTATTCAGAATATATACCCCACTTCTTAACAACCATATATTTTTATTAAGATCCTGGGCTACGAAACACGTTTTATTCCTTTAAAATTGTAAAATATTAATTGCCTACTGGAATATTCTTTTATCACAGAAGTTGCCGTGAACAAACAGAAGTCAATCTAATATTACTTGAAGTTGTGCTAAAATGAAGACAAGCCTAATTCTCAAGAATGCAGAAGAAATCACGTAAATGCGATTAATAACAACAATAATAAATAGAAATCACTTACCTCAAACTTCGTTCAATAGGAAGAGACTACGATGATCAATTTAATCAAAAATAAGTTGGAGAGATTGGAGGAGAGTATCGCGGATTTCTTAATAATTCTTATATAAGAAAAGTACTTGTGATATTCTAAAAGGCTTTTAACAGCACAAACTTGTCTAGTCTACGACGCACTTCTTCTACAAGCGGTTCACAGCTCAGCTCTTTCCGCAATAACGAAAGCGGATTGTTGACGGCAATAATGAAACACAACAATGCCGAGTACACAATGGCGTAACAATTAGATTCTTAGGTAAAGGAATGGAGTGCAATACGGTTCATTCAGGCAATTATACAGCATGCATAATAAATGAGAAAAGAACCTTACGGCATGCTCAGCCAAGATTGTTGCAGGTGTTGGTTAGAAATTCCAATGCTTTTTCTTGCATTGTTATACACGTAGGTGTTCATAGTATAAAAGCTGACCATT
>NW_019060654.1:60596-72193 GCF_000696155.1 Zootermopsis nevadensis | reverse complement strand
TCACAGCGAGCAATTAGCTTTTCAGATTATATTCAGACGGCAGTTCATCGTCACACAACGTACAATTTTCGGAGACAACAAAAATTCTAAAAATGCGGAAGAAATGAGCATCGACAAAATGACACAGCACTCATTAGGCGCGGCTTATTTTAAAGTTTCCAACGCACTTGCCCAACGGTCCAGGAGAGACGCGTCTTATCAGTGTTTGTTCTTCGGCTGTCCTAAATCGTGCCACTGGACGAGGACCGCTCGCTCGTCAACCGACCACACATTGAACACGCGATCAGGACGCATGGAAACAAATGAAATTTAGAATTGCCCCTATCAAGGACGCTGATTTCTGTCTGGGTTCAAGCAATGCCAATTTATTTTCCGACGCCCTATACCGGGCCGGACAGGACGAAACTTTTTAGATGGTGAAAACAAAGACCGAGCAACAACTGAAGATCTGCCACTGCCTGGAAGAACTTCAACGCGCAAAAACACTTGTCACGCTGAGTCACAAACCGGAAACGCTTGAATTAAGTCGCTTGTACGACAAAAGAACCTAAACAAATTAAACTGACGCCAATCATCGCAGCCAGGCAAAGCAAACGAGCTTTCAGACGTGGTCAGGTTGCCACTTCAACGCCTTCGCGATGTCCTCGTTCTGACAAGTGACCAACATAACTGCACGGTCATCCGAAACAGCCCTCAACTCTGTTTCACAAAATTCTGCTGGATGCAACGCGCGACCTCATTAACCCGAAAAACGCCTTTCGAGTTCGAGCTTGTGACCCTCGTCCGGTCACAGGCCGAGACCCTCAGAAGAAACGAAGACAGATCCCATATTGAACACAACATCGAAACATTCGAGCGATCGGATTAAATGTGTGGGCAGTATCCGCTGTTTAATGCGGAGAAGGAAAACCCCAGACCGCAAACTGTTTTCCTGCGGGCAGAAACATAATTCTCAACAGTCTTTTGAAAACTTCGGTACGCGCCTGTTACAAGTCTCCCTTCTGCGGTTAAACGCCCAGCGCCAAGCACATCTTTTGGAGGAAGTATCGACTATTTCGAGTTTCTGTTTCCACAAGGAGAGGGGGAGGGGGGGCGGACTTTGCTTCACAAACACCGGATTACCTCACACAGGGCCAAGGAGCCTGCTATCGCAATGGATCAGTTTGGCCAACGCTGTACACGCAGCGAGAAGCTGAAGGGGAGGCTTTGTTTACAAATCGCACGCTAATACAAACATTCGACGACCTCACACGCGAGGCTGTTTGACGAGGTCAGTTCGTGGTCTCGCACGCCCAGAACAGATCCAGTATTTAGACGAAATATTAGATCAGGAAGGAAAAAATGGGGCGTAATCCTGAACAGCGAACAGCTCCCGTTGGAACTGAGATCGGCCACGGGCGGGCGGGCAGACAAATTCCTTTAAAAGTGCGAGCGAAGAGTTTTTCGATGATGTGGTGACAATTGCAGAAGTGATCGTAGCGCCAACGAAATCGTTCTGGCGCGGGGCGCAAATCCGAGGTCAGAAAATGGTCGGTGCACTTTTCGTTTCGATGGGAATCCTCCCCTGACCCAGACTTCGGCCACAATTACGGAGCGCTCAGGAGGGATCAAACACACAAACAAAAGATTCAGAAGTCTCAGGCCAAAACATTACAACTGACGAATCTGTCTTGCTCTTGAAATGTCGAATTTAATTCAAATGCATTGCTCTGAAAGATGCTAAATTTGGTACAAAACAGGATATCTGTGGTCCTTCTTTGGGTACACTGGGGCGAAGATGAACTGCCAAGCAAAAGTTACCGCCGTCCCCTTGCCTGTGAACAGATAAGCCCCCCCCCCTCTCGTCAGGACAGTCGTCGACAGTGGCGTTTATTTGAACCTGCCACAGTCGAGGGACAATAAGTGCCATTTCAAAGCAAGGGGAAGAAATAGTGAAGCCCTCGGTGGCCTCGGATTACAATTACAACATGAGCGGCGTCGATCAGAAACACGAAATGGCCTCAGAGCACTTCGCCCCCGTGAAAGGAGCGAACAGATCTTATAGGTTCCTGCATCTTAAGAGGGACGAAAGAATCGAAGAGGTTGTCGACGAACATTCGAAGGCCTGGCACACAAAGTTAAACTAGAAACACAAACAATTGACGAAGACGCCGCGTCGTCCGGCAGACGTGTTTCGTCCTGATGATGGAGGCAGCAAGGACCCCTAAAACTGCGGTGAACTCGTTCGAGACTACAAGGCGCTACGACCCAGAAGGCAGTCATCTTCGTACTCGCCGCCGTGAGCACATCAAATCTTACGAAGGAAAAATTGTCTCTCGACCGAACGAAGCGATAAAGAATGAGGAGCTTCACGGGTCTGCACAGCTTCCGATAGAAGGACCAAACCAAAGAGAACGAGACTGCCGGAAAATGCCAGACGACATGTGCTTTTCGGAAAACCTGGGCGCAGATGTGATAACAGCACTGACATGGCGTTTATGGTGGAGGGTTTGAATTCCACTCGTGAGGAAATACCAGCTTCTCAGGAGGATTTTGCTACACGTCGCGTGTTAGAAACGGTATTTAAGCAGACTTCCCCGCCGGCATTACATTCGACCCGAGTTCCTACCGTCCTGCAACGCAGAATCAACATTTCGGAACAAGAAATTGAATTAACGACCTGTTCCGACTGATTTTTTAGAAGCAAATTAATCACAGAAATGCACTGTGAACGTGCACGTGGCGTTGCAGATCGCCAACCACAAACATTTTATCCACGGTCAGAACCAAAAATTTTCACACTGAGTACGGCTTCTTAAGTTCCCAGCACTGCAGAAAGCGAAATAATAAATTCTTGATCAAGACCACGTCAAATGCGGCGTCCGCTGGTTCGCGTATAAAACGACTTCATATCCTAAGCCGGGATTGACGTGATGAGGTCGTTGCTATGACAACAAGGTTGTCAATAAACCCAGCGGGTCGGTTCTGCCTGCGACCTCGATGGTAAGGAGAAATTGCCACGCGAGCGTATCACTTTCAGTAAAATCTTCGAAAGGAATATATTTCACAAACTCGAAGCATTTCATTGCAAGGAGAAGTATTTTATACTTCGCTAAAATATTAACAGGATACAAAACACCGAAAACAAAAAGCCTCAACTAGAATCCAATGGACTAAGTAACTGGATTCTTTTGCGACACGATCTCCCATTTCAGTAAATAATTATATTCGTCCCTCCTCCAACTTCACGACCTTCTTATTCTTCTTCTTCTTCATGAACTCGGGACTTCCCGAATTCGCGCTGCGAGTGTTGACCACTCTCCCGTGGTCTTCGGCGGAGAGTTAATCAATGCCAAGAATTTCTAGCTCCTCTGGAGCTGCACAAGAAGGCGCAGGACGTGCAATGCTCTCTCTGACTGGCTGACGTTCTCACTGCATGCAAGTTCGGGCTGTTCCAATTGCGATCTGCCAAATGCTCGTTCTATCTAGACGCCTTTCAAATTTCGTCGACCGCATTTCCACGAAGCCAACTTGAAGCACGAATCGGGCAAAAGTAGCGAATGCTCGGCTTTCGGGACCAGCGTCATCGAAACCCGCCAAGTAGTTTCGGCGACAAACATGCGAACGGACCGACCAAAGTTTTGTGGCAGTCCTCATCGAAAAGCACGAGGGATGCAAAGTATTTGCATTTGTAGGCCTTACATTTCTTGCAGAAGCCCAGAACGGAAGTCCCTTCTGACTTCGTATTCTTACAAAGAATTACATTTGTTTAACGACGCTGCCACTAGGTCAGACCCGCTCCTACCGCCGCACAAAACATCTGTAGTGAGCCCTAATCGAAAATCTTCGCACCCACAGCGGGTTCAGGGCCGACAATCTCCGGGCGTCCTATTGATTTTCAGACCGAGACGAAATGACTGGCGCCACTAGGACGCGTAACAGCCCTGGCCGATCTTCCTCGTCAGATTTCTATGTGCAGATGCCTTACACTCGACAACAGATTGAGGTTGTTACATCGCGATGAGTTTTCTCTATTCTGGAAGATTCCATCTCGAAACTGACCTCAGAATCCAGGTGCTTACAGATCAACCGGAAACTCTATTCATAACAGCTGTTTCAAAATAGTTTGCAGGTGAGTTAAGATGCATGCAACCTCGTCTTCCGGTTCCTAAACAGACGCCACCTGCACAAGATTTGTTTCAACTCATTCACAAAATGTGTTTCAACCCGAGGGAAGATGGACGGAAACAAGGCAAAAGGGATTTATGTGCCTCCATGAACGCTATTACCCCGGACACGAACAACCGGAAAACGTTCCGGACTTCTGCATTAACTTTTGTGTATATCAGATTCAAAACAAACTTCTCGTTAGATGAAGCGAAAACCCGCAATTTGTGAAATTAACAAACGAAAGGTAAGAATGCACGTGTTCACTATTCAGATAATATCGCAAAAATATTTCTTGACAAAACAGAAGTACAAACGCCTTGAAGCTGCAGGGTTCGTGCTACCTTCAAACAACTTTATTTCCCCTTAAAAACAATAGACATGTGAAACAGGAAAATGTTCACACAAAACTCAAGTTTGTGTGCGACGGCGCAGAGACGTCATATCAACCCACAAGGATTCAAAAGAGGGGGTGCAACTATTACTCCCAAAAAAACGACTTGTTTCAGAAACAGTCATGAAGAACCGAACCACTGCGATGTTCTACTTTCGACAGTTGGCGTTCTTGTGTACACGAACGAACTCGAAACTCTCTGCGGCGGTTTCGCGACTGCATATCCGTCATTCATTGCCGTTCAACAAGTGGCCGGCTGTCAACAGACACGAAGTCTCACTGGCCCGAATGTTCCCGAAGACAGTTCTTCGACGTCCACCGACAAGCAAAACTGTTTCCAGCATTGCCCTGAGATCATTCCTCCGAAATTAATGGCTCCTTTCCCTGGCAATGAAAACGATACCAAGATGCTTGGCTCGTCGCCTAGAAGAAGACAGTGCCTAACCACGCGAAACAACTTTGAAGCGGGACTGCGGTTCTGGGGGCTGGAGGAAGTGTCGCTGAATCTCGACCTCCGACCGGAAGTTCCTCTCCGAACGACTTCCTCTGTGCCACAGCGACTTCGCATGAGCGGCGATGCGTGTAGTACGCACAATGCGATAAAAACGATTGTCAGACGACAGACGCGACTTCAAGCCTTTCCGCTGTCGGACGCCAGTCGCAGAGACGTCTCAATGAGACGCCTGGCGTTGCATTTGTCTGCGCAGTTCCGCGTTCCCTGGCTTACGCGCACATGTTTTGAGAAAGTTGCGCTCCGCCTGGGATCTGCGGCTGAAACTCGATGATCCGGACATCTGATTGAAGACCAACAAAACAGTAATTGACATTTTTAAAGTTATCAGTACACAATTCTAATTTTCCTGTGCTTTCGGAGGACCGGGAGAGGCTTTTCTTAAAGTGGGGCAATCATTTTCGCGTCTTACTTTAAAATACGTCCGGCACAGATCGTCGTGGGTGAGAGTAACTGAATAAAAGCGACAAAACGCAATCTGTAATGAGAGGCTGAACATAAGACGTCGATCTTACTCGGACAGCATCGAACCAAGGGGAGAGTCGTTTGAAGTTTCTTATTCTCAATTCTTTCTCGAAGGCAACGAAACAACAGAAATTCGCTCTGGTTCCACGAAGTTGGTCATCTCCGTATACCAGGCCAGGACAGGTTCCTGGATTACCTTAGGTCAAGGAACGTGAAGAGAAACCACCGATAAGGGAAGTAACTCACAGAAATTAAATTAAACACGTGCAAGTGCGTACCTTATTTTAAAGTCGAGTCCGGAGTAAAAGAAAGAAAGAAAGAAAGTGGTGCTCAAACTCACCGGCAGCTGTCATCATGTCTATGAGCCTCTCCAAGTCAGGACTCAGATGTCGTTCTTCCTCTTCGCTCAACCCGAAGTCCAGGGCGCGAAATATGACGATGCCCAGGTACGACACCAGCTGAAACGAAGACAGAGTGCGTGAGGAGGGAACAAGTCCTCTGGGTGCAGTCTGCCAGAAGTTTACCGAAGAGGGAGGCGATACAAATCGTCACGAGGCCCACCGCCCCATCTCCCGCGACTGCCAACCTAACCTAACGAAAAGTAGACACAGAGCAAAGCAGGATGATTATGTTTCATATTTCTGAACAGACCTGAAGAACGAAGGAAAATAAAGGCACGTCTTTACAATACGTTAGAGTAGTACTTATATAGGCTTTTAATTTTCCAGAAGGTTGGGTTAGGTTGGTTATTCATTTTTGTGTGTGACTGAAATTCCGTCGAACAAGTGCCTTCCCACTTCCGGAACCAAGGGGTTCCGCGCATCAGCGAACTTCGAGTCGAAGCTCTGATGTGGTCAACGTGGAATGGAGTCCCCCGGTCCTCGTGAATTTGCCTGTTGCCAACGTATTAAGGCCCGCCAGTCGCAATGCGAAGAAACTCGGATTGCAACACTTAAAAGTTTCGGGGCCTCCAGAACGGACATGCATAATCCATCTCAGGGCGGCTGAGCTGCTTGACGGACAGGTCCCTTCTCCCTCAGGAGCTGCGATGATCTGGGTTCCTGGACGCCTTAACGCAGAACAGAGGCGCCGACCGAGACGGTGACAGCTTTCTGCACTGATTTCAGTTCTGTCGGCATGTGAACACGTACGACGGCAGTGCCACAGCTCAGGCGGTTATCTGCGAGGCACGAAACGTCGGATTTGCGGCGGACAAAGTGGGACAGGTTCTTCCGCCGTAATTCCGGCGTCACTACAAATTGTGTCGGCTTGGCAGTGGCTAAAATGCCTCGTTCCACACACTCTCGGCCATCGTCGGTAACCGCCACGCACAAGAAACAGCCACAACATTTCAGAAAAATCAGGAATATTTTGTTTCAACATTGATCGACTCTTTAAGGCAGCGGTTACAAGAAGTGCCCTTGTCGAGGCAATTCCATTCTTTAGGTGGCATCCAGCGACCTGCATAAGCAACTTGCTTGACTAGTGTGAACGAGGCTAACGCGGAAGTTGGCTCCATTCACGCGGTCCCCCAATTCCGAGCGAACCATCCACGTTCTTTGAACTCGTCACCTGCACAGCTGAACATTCTAAGCCCTCGCTCAAACCGGTCCAGCAGGTGAACAGCACAATGGAGTTCTGCTGACCTAGAGACGCCTCCACGCACCTCCTACTCCTCCGCAAAGCCTTGGTTCGCGTATCTCAGCTGCGTTTGCAATGTTTAGTCCTGGAGGCGTTTAGTCACGTCACAAGCAAAGAAATGAAGACTTTTTTTTAAAGAAACGCATTTCATTAACGAACTGTTTCATCGCGAAATTGTTTCCACTGAAACTTGTGTTTGCAGTCAATTACAATGATCAAGAGAAATCAATAATCCGCTTCTCACCGTCTCTGCAGCGCGTTTTAGGAAACCATGAAGGTACATCAACGCACAAGGCAGGAAGAACGTTCCGCCCTGATAATCGTCACAAACACCTTGATCTGCGCTCGATCTATACGCGCGTTCACACGCACCGAACTGGCATCCATCCGTGCTAATTAGTGCGTAAGACATCGAACTTCGTGGCATCCGCGCAACGCGGGACTTCAGCTGAAATTATTTTCCGACGTACGTTTTTAGTCTGTCTATCTGTTCCGGTCAGTGTGGCACGTGGAAAGACGACTGAAAATCGGTTCTTCGAAATTCCGAACGTTCTCCTTACACACGTTCCCTTCAGGCGATGTAAAAATGTAAGCGTACCTGCAAGCCTGTTTCAATAGGATGCGTTCGTTTCCGAAACGTCCACAGTAACACGCGAGGGAACGTGTTTAACGTTCTTGTCTACTAATTCGGTTGTCGAGAAAAAAGCATACATTCAGGGGCCCTCTAATTTGTACTGAAACGCATTTCAATCACGTGGTCTGGTGGTTCCAGCAGCAGCATCACAGATGTCGGCGAAGATGGAGGCGGTACGTACACCTGAGAAGACCGGCGCCAACATTTACTTGCACACAATCAGGGCTTTAACGACGTTCCACAAAGCGTTCAGTTGTCATCGCGTGAAATGAATCCTTGCGTTTCCGTTGCAAATGCCACAGGAATTAGAAGCAGGGCATTAGCATTGCAACAGTTGGCACACCTGCTGAAGAGTGAAGCGAACGCAGTTAATCGCACTTAAGACGAATGATGGGGGTAGAAACGACTGCTCCCGTAATTTGACGTGCTCTGAGTTCATGAAAGACCACGGACCGTCTTCCTCCACTCTCAAAAGAAACAACTTCGGACAAATGCACGTGACTTCTTTTATCGTGACAACTCCGAATGCTCCGGAATGTAAGATTCCTACGGTGACTTCTTTGACTGTGGCAGAGTTAGACGACGTTTCGACACAGACAATACAACGAAATCTGGTGAACGGCCGGACATCAACACAGTTTAAACTTCTGTCTTCTGAGATGTTACAACGTGCAGTCTGGTAGAAGGTTACCGACGTTTCAGAGGTACTTGCTGCCTCCAGGAACACGGCGATGTTTGCCGCTGCTGAGTATTGCCACTTAAAACTTTACCAAGTGAAGCTTGAGTTCTTTACTCACGAGAATTCCCAGTGCGCTTCGCCCTCCTAATTACTAATCCGAATTAGTTATTTTTACGTTTGCTTTTGTGAAAGCATCTCACGCTTAGTTTTTGCAATTTAACCGTAAGCTGCCTTTCTACCTTGCAAGGGGGTGGGGGGGGGGGGGGGGGGGTTTAGTTGGTCGCCTGCTAATTTGAACTCACAGTTAACATCGGTGGAATTCTGATCGCGATATGACGCGATTAGCAAAATAATTCAGTACACAATGCAGTATGTTAATTAAGGTAACGGAACAAGATTAATTCTACCGCTAGTTTCAACTACAACTGTGAGACGTTTCAGACGTTTTGCATTAACTGAATAAAGAATGGAACTGGTCGTGGGAAAGTTCACCGTCTGCAGACAATACCAGCGGCTATCTCGAATCGGTCTCTGGGTCAGCAATTCCGAACGGCTCCTGCTATTTCAGACAGAAAGTGTTGGCGTGTGGCTTTTTATACGCAGTCACAGATCACGGCATAACGAATAAAAGCCGCCCCCTTTCGACGATGTCGTCCTTGGTGGTCGTGACCGGAGAAACGCACTCTATCCGTCTCGAGGCCCGAAAGGTTTTCCACTGCACGGCGCCACACCGCAGATGAAGAACTTCGCCGTCTTGCGCCTGTAAAGAACACTTCACGCCGCTCCTTTCTGCAGCCAGCATCCGCATCTGAAGAATTAATTAAAACTCCGTTCTCGAGTCGTTGATGTTTTGAGACGAGTGGGCCTGAGGGACAAAGAAGACGCATGCATATCTGCACCTTCCTCGTTCCTGAAGTTGGTTCATTCTGCAGGGACCACCAATCCTTCCTTGTTCGCAGCTGCGAAACACCGCAACAAACCACAGCTCATTAGAACAGCGCCGAGGACCTCTCAGCATTTGCCACCTACAAACTTCAACACGTTGAATCTGAAAGTCAGAGGAGAAACAGTCTCCGGCTGAAGGAAATATTGAAGCACCTGTGTTTTACGGATCTAATGCAATAATATCGTTTCGTGAGGACGGACTTCTGCCAACGCCACGGATTTCAGAGCTCGCCACTGGAGATCCCTGGCCGACAGCGGAGGAAAGTGAACGAACTCTGAACAATACGTCGGTGCTGAGAGCGTCTTGGGCAGTCACGCGACTACGGAAAAGTAAAAACTGCCCAAAGGACGTGCAATTTTTACTGCACGTCGATTTCGGATTTTCGGGTTCCAAAGCATCACAAAAAATTGTACGTAAATACCAAGTCGCAAACACTGCCTCCATGTTCAGCCCCGATGATGGAAACAGCACGTTCCTCAGAATCTCCGATGTCTTTGCAATGCAAGGCGTCCTGCTCCAATAACTGACGCGTTTATTCGGAACAGAACGTGAGATGTCTTTCGACCTCCAAAAGAGCACACGTTGCAGACTCACGCAACTGCACTGACTTGGGCGAATAATTCAATAATCTCTTACATTCGGCGTGAGTTAGCATCAACAGAAACACCGAACCTCCACCTCCTCAAAACGGATCTCTTTCAAGATTCAGGTTGCTCAAACCGACCGAGGTTGGTAACCGAGTGTGACGGAAATTTCTGTTCACATTAGCCCCCAAGTAGAAATTGTGGTGCCCCGACAGTTTCCAAAATTACACAGTCCGCCTTTATCCCGTGCAGTGGCGGATTTTCGCCTGCCTCCAAGGACTCGCTGTTCGACCATGAAATGGGCGAAGTCAAAATCCGATTACCAATTAGAGCTTGTCAATTTAACTTTTTCGTGTAGGCGTCGTCTTAGGGGGAAGAACAAAGTTTTCCTCGGAGCCGGTAACATCACGCGCTCTCGGGCGAGTTTCAGACAGAGCGGACGTACGTCGCGTAATTTATATTGTGCGTTATACAACAGGGCACAAGAAGACGAGACGGCTAACCTGGTTTTTTAAATTAACGTCACCTGGCTTTCGCAGTCGCCGGGTCAGTGCTTAACAACTTGTTCGGTGTTGCGGAGTCCTGCTACTTTACTTAGAACAAATACCACTGCAATCACCAGCAGCAGTCACGAATCCCGCGAGACGATCTCAGCCCGAACTGTACCACCCTGCTTCGCCCATCTTCGCCGTAACTTCTTCGCGTCGATATTCCACAAATGCCTTCGTTGATTGGAGTTCGCTTCCCGGAATGAGCAGACGGTCATCTGGAGTGATGGGAATCGCCGACTTCGACAGTCAAAAGAATCCCGTTTCTACACGGCAACAAAAGTGAACCAACTACGGATCAGAAATTCTGTTCCGCATTTCAAATTTACTGGATCGTCAGAGGCAGCTTCAAGCAAGTTTTGAAAATGTCTGGCCCCGAATCAACCCAATGATTTTTGTTCTTGCTAACTTTCCTCGTTCTTTTTAGAATACAACGGCCCAGAATAAACGGGGGTTGTAACAACTGGTTGGTTCCTGTGAGGGACTGGGCGAGGCATTTTAGGCGATTTCAGTCGACGACCTCTCCAGAGCGGAAGTCTTCCTTCTCTCCGGCTGCAAATCCTAACGCGGGTAATTACTGAAACGACAGATTTGAGACTGAGAGGCAGTGACCACGCTTTCGCAGTAGTGCTTTCATTATTCTTGTTGTCAAGCTGTGGCGAAGTCCCTTGGAAGGAGGAAGTGATAACATTATTAGTGCGTCTCTTGAAGGAGGGAGACCAAATTTAAATTACTCGTATATGCGAGTTTCTCTGTGAAATAAACTACTAAATAAATAAACTTTATTCTACGTTCGATCGCCGTGAGTTCGCTGGAGCAGCAGTTCTTCGGGAACCTGCCTTCCGACAAGCACTGAAGCATAAATGAAATTTTAACTCAGCCCTCATTAAACTCTTAAGACAAATCATGTAAGGCATACGAACATCAACATCGGTGCATGGAAGGCGTTTACTAAGTGGTCGTTTATTGTCCACAGACGCCGTGAAAGCTCCATCAGAGTTCTCAGATCTGTATCAATCACTGCAGGAGATCTCTCCCGTTCATTAACT
>NW_019060654.1:15646-52735 GCF_000696155.1 Zootermopsis nevadensis | reverse complement strand
CATGGTTAAATTTTTCATGCAGAACAGAAAAAAAGTTTATTCATTTTCTTAAAGTACACCCCTTATCATAGAAAGAGGGTCGCCAATCTCAGCTGGAATGTTTTCGCGAAACATCTTTTTGTTTATTCTGATGTTGCATCAGCAGATTTGCATTCATACAGAACAAAGCAGAAATCAAATCTCGCGCCAATAAAATCGCAATGTCCAGAACGCTCGCGAAGCCTGTACGAAAATGTAAGGATAATTGGCAAATGTGGGCTAACTAAACCAAACTCAAATAAAAATGTAAGAAACATGTACGTACAATATTAAAGAATAATGAATGCCACAATGAAACAAATGATCAACAGTAAAGTGGTTTCCTGCACAAAAAAGTGTAAACTGAAATTGTAGGAGCACTTATCGGAACGATGAGGCGATGAGAAACTCAACAAAATTATTTTTATTATAACTACACTCGTTCAAGTTGGGTTTCCTCAAAGAAAATATTTATTTCCCCGAGGTGGGCGATCGTATGTCAGTAGTAACAATTAAACCATTCCAGGTAAAACGAATTGAGGCAGGCAAACGATATATAAACATAAAATAAATTCTTCGTTATGGCTTCATGTTTGACCGGTTCATAAACAGTACACCACATCAACAGAACAACACAATCTTCCATATTTACCTATATCGCTGCTCCCTCCTTGTACAAGCACTGTGTTGAAATGCACCTGCCCTTCTCTATGAATTAAGATATGATCCAATTTAGACACTACACGACACCTTTCTCTATCAATCTCAATAGCGTTTTTGAAACACTTCGCACACTGATGACACAGGGCCCACGCATGTTGCTCTGTGATTGGTGCATTGAAAGAGATTAAAATATTTTGAAGAGTTACACAATCATTAGAATCTAAACTACACTTTGGTGTCACTTTGACATCGGCTGCCATGACACAAGGTGCTCCGACTCACGTCTGCAGGCATTCCACTGTAACTGAATTGTGCTCAGAACGAGCACAGCGCGTGACCGGCCGTTGCGCATCTCCATTACCAACCTATGAGATAGAAATTCGCTACAGAACGAAATGAACCACCGATGGACAATTGTCACTGTCTCTGAAGCCCTGCTTAGACGACGAAATTCAACCCATCTCTAGTGACTTCAGTACTAGACCAATTCAATCGGTTCTGTTAAAGTCTCGCAAAAAGTGACAGTGGAACCACGGTTCCGGAGAATTTGACGTAAATACGTCTATACGGAAAGGAAGTTTATATATTGGCTTTATTCTAAATATTTCCTTTATACATGCTTTACAATTGAGATAAGTTTGATTAAGACTGATTATTCAACTTGAATTAGTTACGCTTAAAATGGGTCTGTGGTAGCTGAATGTAATGTAATGTTTTATAGGTAACAACACTGCTAAGTAAACAGATTACGCTACCATAAATCCTACCATCGCACAACTGCTATCGAAACTGTACCAAAATGTTTATGTGTAGAGAAGAAATATCCACTGTCGACTGACTTCATTTTTACAATATCATTTTCCAGCCTCCACAGTTCGTAAATTATACCCGATTTCCAAGTTCTTCAGTCGTTCTTGTAAACTAATGTATAATAACGTATTTACTAAACGATTATGAAATATAATTAATTGAAATCATATTTCATTGGACGTTTCTGTTCTTTGTCACAGTGGCCTCTAGGTCATGGGATCTTGGGTTCGAATCCCGCTCAAGGTACGGATGTTTGTCCGCGACTTTCTGTGTCGTGCTGTCCTTGCGATGGGCTGATCCCTCGACCAAGGAGTCCTACTAATGTCGAAACAGATCAAGAAACCTCCCCACACGTGGGTCGGCCAAGGTCCTTCAAGGACTGCGGAGCCACTGTCTAGGTCACTGACGAGTTAGTTCATTTGCAAGGCGAAGGAAAGGCAAGACATTACAGGAAGAGCGAGAACGAATTTGATTCCATCCAAAAAACTTTGTCGAATGAACGAAAACCTAGGAAATGTTTTGCGCTGCTGACTTCGAAACAAACGAGTTTGTATTATCTTCAGCAGCCGTGGAAAGATTGCGACGACCTCAGAAGACGAATATCAGAATTCACGACGGATGTCTTCTGGGTTGGTGCGCCGTGCCAACGTTTCAGAGTTTCCTGCTGCCTCCATCATCAGGGCGATTAGTAAGCCTCAGGTTCCTGGGTTCCTGGACGCCTTAACGCCGACCGAGAACTTAACCTCCCATTTAGACGAAACTGTTCGCTTTAAGACAGGCGCAGATGCTGAAACGTGTCTGGTGAAGGTCAGTCACGTGGAACTTCGACCTGAAGTTTGAGTGTTTTGAAGAACTTGGAAGGCAGGCAAGGACTTGCAACATTGCGAATCATACGCTGGTGCTTATGGTCTGTGGGCTGCATAGAAAGTGGAGATTGCTGTGCATATTTTGTGGAGCAAATAATGCTAAGAAACTTTCCCCTGACTGAATGCCGTGATTCTGATCTTAAATAGCACACGCATATTTAATTTTAAAAGCAGAGAAGTTCCTCTGCACAATCAGGGTGATAATTATGGTTATCAGTGGCTGGAATGAAGCTGACTAAATTCTGCGATGTTGTACCACGCACTACGGTAGAAAGTGACTGATGTTTCAGACATGCTCGATCCATCCATCCAACCATAATGGCATCGCCATGATGATTGAGGTAGTAAGCACCTCTGAAACGTCCGTTAATTTTTACCAGACGACATGGTGCAATATCCCAGAAGACAGTCATCTTCAGACTTTTAAAATTAACTGTTTTAGGGAGGGGGTGGTTAATTTTGATGGAAGGTAACGTTATTACCGACTGAACACTATGGAAATGGCTGGAATCATGTTCCAAAGCAATTTTTACCAACAGATCGGTCTCACAGTAGTTTCATGATATGCCGACAGTTGGCAGCACAATACACATTGGCGTCATAGGCCGTAACCGTTGCCAACTGATAACATTTACTTACCGATGTGCATGTTAGTTTTGTCTGTGCCCCTAAAATAAAAGTAAAGCTGTCCCGTTAAACGCCATCTTGGCCTTTGGAGAAGGTATAACTCCTACTCACTTTTAACCTCGGCAATAGATACAGTTGAGTGGTTAGGGTCACGCCCCGGCCACGCTTTACGCCGGGAAAGGGCCCCGGTACCCATGACAAAAGGCTGGGTGGGCCCCAAAGCAGAAGGTACAAGAAAAATTCTCTAACCCGTCATCCAGTCCTTAGTCTGTCACTATACTAACTGAACTAACCCGGCTACTTTGAGAATTTGGACGCCAACGACACGTGGTTGTCCGAAGTGGTCCTCCGATGATACCAACATGGATTATTATGTAGAATACAACACAACCAACTTTTTTCAGCAAACATTTATTCCCGCGATGCCAATTTTTGGCAGTACTGTTCTAATATTTATGTATGGATATGATGACTTACATAAAGTCTTGTTATGTAACACAAAGTACGTACTTCACAGTTCGTAATCTCAGTTTATTTATAGTGTTACAAACTTGTCTGCTTTTAAGAGAAATGTGAACTTGTATTAATTTTAGTTATAGCGGTAGGTAATGTAGTTTCCCTTGCAAATCTACATCTGTGCTAATGTGTTTATATTTAACAGACTTCATGAGAACATGTAAAATGGCATGTCCTAGTACTGAAAGAATATAATGTAACCACTGCTAATTTTGACATGCCCTAGTACCGAAAGAATATAATGTAACCGCTGCTACTTTTGACATGGACCCTAAAGCTCGGTGGTAAAATTCGGAATGCTTTGGTCTGGCAACACACTACAATCTAAATCACAGTAGTGATTGATTGCTCTTATGTGCTACTAAAATTGGTAGAATATTAATAAATTAAAACGCCTTTGTATTGTGGTGTGATTGTTGCAGGAATTTAAAATTGCATTTTTGCATGACCTGACACAAGACCAGTGTTCTGCAACCCTCTTTCACCAGCAGCACACCCTGATTTGTCAAAGACATCACAAATTGTCACGTTACAAGGGGTACTATACATGGCCATAAGCATATATCAATATACAAATACTTGCCATGAAAGAACGTAGGCATACGAAAACAAATCATTCCACACGTTGCATAAAGCTACTGATGCTGAAAGTACTGAATACCTGAGATTGCCATTTCCAAAGGAAAAGGTGACATTGGATTAAAAACATGTCCAAACTTATTAACTGTTTAACTTCTGACGATTTTGATAGAATCCTCCCATGCACGTGCCTCTCTTACCACAAACAAAGAGTTGGCAAACATTTTCCTCATGCTGCTATAAGATGGAATAATACAGATCATTTTAATGCCTTTGAATTGTATTTTCTTATAATCTGAAACACTGATTGTAATGCCCACCATCAGTTGGATTGCAGAGTGAGATACTGGTTATAACAAGACTGCACACGTGATGAACAGTAATCTTTCACTGTAAACCATTTGCCCAGAAGTGAATATAAGGCATTTATATTTCATTTCCTCAGTCCAGCATATGACCAAAAGTCATATTTTAGGCCTTGGGCTAAAGCAATGGTTTTCAAATTTAATTTGTGGGAAAGTTCTATGCAGGAAAAAGTTTGGTATATAGATCTAATATGAGATCTGAGGTTTACAACACTGGTTCTCAAGCATGCATCCTTCCAAGTGTTCATTAGTAAGTCGCATACCTGAATGCATGAAGTGATTTGTGTAACACAACATTTCTTTAAAACACTATTTTATTACTGATCTTAATTTTTTCAAACAAAAATTTCATTCTAAACAGATAAAATTCTAGAACCTATTGCAAATGTACATATATACATACAATAAAAATCTATAATTTATATTATACAATAAAGTTATCATAAGTGATCTCTGGTATTATTGCATAACTTCAATACCAATATGACTTTAAATCCTGAATTTGAAATGAGGTGGTCCAGACATGGTAGCTGCCAAACAAATGTACATGTTCTTCAATGGAATTAACATTAACAGATCTTTTTATGCAGTGAACAAAATGGACAAACAATGTTGATATGTTACTGATTTTATAGTGTTACATGTACTCATATTTTGAATTTTGGTACCTAAGAGAAGTTTCCAAATTCCACAACACAAAATTAAATTTTACAAACATTTATTTATATGCGAGGAACTGAAAATATGGCAGACTCTCAGCACTGTAACCAAAATTCCAAATAAACTATGAAAAAATATGGTATTACTTAATCTGTACATTTAGTATGTTAACTTCTGAATGTTTTCAATGTGCAGTTCCTGTGGAATAGTTCACAAATCCTTGACTGTTTTTGCTTCTCGGCTCTACAACCCTCGACTATCATGATGAAATATCAGATCTTGCTCTATAACCTTATTAACAATAATATGCAATTTCTGAAATAAAATAGTTTATACTCGATTTGCTCAGTCACACACAATTTTTATAATATAAATAAATTAGGACATGAAAGGTGAAAAAGTAATAATGAACATTTCCATCCAATGTCAACATTTGCATTTTACAGAGGTTTCTACCTCCATGATGTTTAGTTTAAACATGGGAAGAACTTTACCTTTTATTTATCTGATACATTAACTATACTGAAATTTCACATAATTTAAAACTGGAAGACAAGTAGTAAGTCTGTGACAAGTAAAAAATTATACAAAGGGAAAATGTTGTTTCTGGCTGAGTTTGACATTTTCCTTTATCATTATTTGGGACATACTTAATTTAGACAGTTTACTGTGGAACCATTATTATATATGACTGTTATAAAGGGCCATTAATACAAGAAAAATTAGGATACAGTAAATACTGTTTATTAATTATACAATGGATATATGTAGCAAATGCTGCAAGTACTGGAAAACAATATGTACATATATTTGTAACTCAGTATCTCTTGTATGTTGTCTCTGACAATGTTTAACTAGAGTGGTTGAAGTACAAGTAAACTTGACTCTGAATGGTTCAAAGTACGCTATGCCAGACCAGCTGCATATGTCACGTGGAAACATAAGGAAATACCAATTAGAATAGTGAAACCTGTGTTTGTTAAACTAAGGAATATTCCAGAGCTGGTCCATTTGCTGATACAAATAAATAACCCCACAGATAAACCTACAGAAGCTCTTCTTCAAGCAGTCTTGAACAAAGAAGTGTCCAGGACAGATGCACCCACTCCCTAGGCCTGACCATCTGAATCAAGGGTTTGACTGCTGTTACTCATCATTTTGGTTAAAAAACTGTTTGTTAGTCCCGCGCCATAGCCGCGTGGTCTGAGGCATCATGCTTCGGACCGGCAATATGGAATGCGCGCTGGTTCAAGTCTCGGGGGAGAAGAAATTTTCTCACAAGCTTTCGACCAGTGTATGGGACCGGTGCCAACCAAGCATCGTGAGGAAATTGGGGAGCAACGATAAGTAGCGTAATCCGGTCAGGAAAACTAGCAATGGCTGGGGGTTCGTCGTGCTGACCACACGTCACCCTAGATCTGGTTGGATGATCGTTCACCTCTGCTTAGGCGTGTGAACGTGAGGCCAGCAGTCAAGGTAGTCGGCTTTGGCTCTCTGGAGTTGTTACGCCACGGATTTAATTTAAACTGTTTGTTAAGTACATCTTTCCTGTACTTGCTTGCGACTGCCACCAGAGAACTCACCAACCTGTACGCTCGCCCAGTCCAGGATCATCATCCAAACTTCAAAGCAGTGTCCATATCCATGATATGACACCACAGGGCTTCAGGTGGGAGTTGGAGATACAACCTCATGCTAGCATCTTGGTATATTCATTTGGTTGTTGGCTCCACTGCCCGATGATGATCACGCTGGCAACTGACTCTACAGTGGTGTATTAATTATACTTTGTCTACAGGACTGGAGAAAAGTCTCCATTCCCCTGAGAATTTGCAATCTATGTACATATGTTGAATTGAAACAAAGGTGAACAGAGACCATGGCCGCATGCTCTGATGGGTGCCATCGGCCAAAAATCTGGCTCACCCTCTGTCCCTAGGTGTGCTTGCTCCATTTTTTTGGTCGTCAATCCTAGGATTGGTTGGCACCCCATTACGGGGATTTACTAGCAAAATACCACTGTGGTTTCGCCTTGCCTGCCTGCTCCATAGAAAGAGCCAAACTAGCTATAAAAGATGGGGTGCACCTGGGACTCTGGGTAAGTCAGAAAGGTGGGCAACTGGGATCTCACACATTATTTTTTTAATAAAAAATATGTTGTTACATCTACTTTGGACTGCAAGCACCAACACAATAATCTTGCTATATGACCAGAGGGCATACACCCAGTATGAGCATCTGGCAGCCTCTCCAGTGACCACTCTAATGCTAATGGCTTTGAAAAGGAATATAATACAACATGGGAATAAGTGCTTGGCATTGACTCTATTGATTTTATCACATACAGGTGGGTGAATTTAATGCAGCGTTGTTAATGTGTAAGCTAACATATTTGCCACTGATATTTTAATGGGCAATCCCAAGCCAGTGTCAAGTGGAAGGAAAATGTTACTGGTACTGCTTTAAGTTGGATAGATTTTGATGCGATTCCTTTCTTTCCAGTTTTACATGGCTCACACAATTTTGTATCTTTTACGACTATTAGAGACATAATCCAAAACTGGACAGACTGATGTGACCCCCCCCCACCCCCAAATTATGGGTTCATGTTATGCACTTAATGCAAGGAACACATGAAAAGGCAAAATGGTTTCTTAATTGTTCAGTAATATCACCTGTATGTAGAAGAATAAATAGGTTCAAAAACATTAATACAACCCATGTTCATGTTTTAAATTTCTCACATTTCACATCCAGGTTCAAACTATGAAAATAATGAGAATATATCTGAATCACTATTATACATATTTTAAGGAAAGAATATACCACCCAACAGAAAGCATACACAATCAAATATTTTAAAAAGCCCATTACAGAAAATAAAATGGTGATACCATTAAGTGGTAATGAATATCAAAATCTAATACCATATGAATTACCTGTTTTCTTTGCAAACTGAAATTATGACAATACTACTGTTAAATTTTTACACAGCACTGAAGTACCATAATGTACAGCAATTAGGAAGAAAATTTCTAAATTTAGGAGATACAATTCACAAATGAGCACTTGGAATTCAGATTTTCAAAGAATTAAATGAGTATTTGACTGCAGCTGATATCAGAAAATGGGCTTGCTTTAGCAACCACAATGAAGGAGAAACATGTCCTAAAACAGTGTAGGCCACATAAAGTAAGTACAGATGGCAAATACAAACTATGTGAAGACAAATAAAGGCAATATCATTATAAACTATTATTATTATTACTATAGTGTGACACATTTACTATGCTTTTCAATGTATCTGGCCCACTGATTCACAAGTTTCCTGATTTCATCAGAATGAAATACATTCAGACAGGCTTGAAGGTATGAATATGCTAATCAATCTGCTATTTAACCCTAATAATTTCAGTCAGTGGCCACCCAGAACATGTTATCATCAACACATGTTACCCCTCTTTTGAATCCTCTGGCTTATGCAAATTTTTGTTCTTTGATGCATTCTAACTAATGAAGACATTTTAGATGAACTCTACACGGAACCACTAGAAAATAAACTCACCACATACAGAAACAATTTTGAAACATTTTCAAATTATGTTCAGCTGTTTATTGTGTTCTTCTGAGTTGTGATACCATGGTATCACCAATGTTTTGGAAGAAAGTAATGCCTCCATCTGCACCCTGGAGATGGAGGTAGCATGTTCCTCCAAAATGTATGGTACCACCTATGAAACCAAACATCACATCCCACAAGACAATAACTAACATATTCACTGCCATGAGAATCTCAAATTGCAAGTCTTACTGTATAATTTCTAGAAAAGAGAGTGTAAAAAAATTGTGTGAAGACGAATGCAAACACAGGCAGAAGGCAGTCAGAAAGACCAGGACAAATGCTGAACACTGCAAATTGTAAGTAACAACAGACTCAATAAATTTTGATATATAATTTATAGAAAAATATTAAAGTGACTTGACTTTATGACTCTATTTGTTATATAATCCAATTATTTAGTTTTATTCTGCATTTATAACATTCAATCCTGTGGAGCATGGCACGTATATTGAACTGGTTGAGTTTTCTTACTGGTTCAAATTTTTTTTAGAGAAACTTCTTAATATCATTACAAATATGAGAATAACATATTACACAAGTACAATTCAGGTGAATAATTGGCTTTCATCTTCCTGTCTTACAGTCAGAAATGTAATTAAATATAAAAGTAATATTAATGTTAGCATAAACTTGTGGAAGATCAAACAACTTTTAAGTAAAACCTTCTGCAGCAATTGTTCACTTGCTTTCATTATATGCCGAGAGTTTGCCGCAAAACAATCTTTACTGTGAAACCATAGCGTGTATGGTATAATTAGTCTTTTAAAATACTAAATCAAGAGTCAAGTATTGGGTTTGAAGATGGACTTTTATTGTATTGTGTTCTGCATGTACCAGACTGTGACGGAGTGAGGTGGTGCCAGTGTATCAACATTTGTTACATGGTACTGACTTACATGAACTCTGTTGAAACATGAAACATTCACACAGACATTAAATTTATGATGTAATATGGTTTTATTAGGAGGCTAATGAATTTCATAAATGTAGTCTTTCACACATGCCATGCATGAAGGGGCCAGTAAGGTCAAAAAGAACATAATTAACCTTTCATTGTAATATGCAGGACAAGTGTTCCATGTATGAATGAAAATAAAAGTTTCACCAACAGGACATAAAGTGGTCACAACATTGTTTGTAAGGTTTCAGGTTCTGATGACAGTGGACATGAAGATGGTTGTCTTCTGGGTTGTTGTGTTGTGTCAGAGTTTACTGACATTTCAGAGGGGCTACTGCCTCCATCATCAGGATGATCACTATCTTTGCCCTGATGATGGAGGCTAGTAAACACCTATGAAATTATAAAAATCCATTTGACTACAAAGAACAACTCATAATAAAGCCATTTTCACATTTTCTAAGTTCATATGTATACTATTTTAAAGACAACTCTCTCCTGGGATGTTGTGCCATGTAGTCTGATGTTTCAAAGGTGCTTGCTGTCTCCATCATCAGGATGACCATCACCCTGATGATAGAAGCACCTCTGAAACACTGGTAAAATTTCTACCAAACTACATGGCACAAAATCTCACACTCACTACCATGAGAACATGAAATCTCACACATACTGTTTTGTTTACCAGTATCATCTTCCATAAATGTCCAACATTAAAAATATTAATCCATGGCTGTGACAGGTCAAAGTGAAGGATTGAGGAAAAGTTGCTGGTGGTTTCAACAATTTCTTTCTAACGACCACATAACATTTAAATTTACATCAAACAGAGAAACAAGATGCAATCTCACTTTTAAAAATATTAATTTCCCAAACAATTCCCTGCAATTAAACTTATTTCTACCATTGAAGCTGAGATAAAAAGTACAATTTGTTCCCTCATATCAAAAAAAACCCTATCAAGTTGTGATAAAATAACAACTAAAATTCTGAAGGCATGTTCATTTCAAATTAGTCTCCTGTCAAAGTCTTTTTCTAACCACTCACCGCACACAAGCTTCTTCCCTGTCCTAAAATCCCAACAGTAAAACCACTACTCAAAAATTACACATCTTGTATTACTAATTACAGGCCTGTCTCAATGTTGAACAATGTCTCTAAAACATTAGAGATGATCATGTAAAACAGGTTCTGTCATTACAGAACATCATATCAGTCCCCGAACAGTTTGGCTTTTGGAAAGATTTATTCACTAATAATGTAGCATTCAAGGTAACTAAGAATATAAAAATGCATGTAGGAATACTCTGTGATCTAGCAAAAGCTTTTGACTGCATAAATCATGAAATCTTAATGACTTTTATAGCATTCCAGAAACTTCTGCAAAATGGTTAACATGCAATCTTACAATCAGAAAACAAAAGGTGGGGGGGATGGGGGACAGTACAAGTCCAAAATGGGGGACAATGACACATGGAGTTATGCAAGGGTCAGTTTTTGAGTAATTCATGAATGATAACAATTTCAATGCATGCTATCACCAAATAAACATTTAGAATAATATGCTTAATTTAAAGTTTTACTATATTAATCCTAGATATGATTTTGACCTAAGTAAGCCAATGTAACATTAGAAGGAAAGGGTGTCATATGTTTGATTATGAATTTGAGTCAAAAAATCATTCAAGAGAAAACTGAAGAATCAAACTGGAAGTTATCAATTCAGAGATAACAAAGAGTAGAGCCAGTGAATGAAGTGATTATTTCAATTCTCCAGCAGACTCTGAACAAAACATACTAATATCCGAAGTGATTATTTCAATTCTCCAGCAGATTCTGAACAAAACATACTAATATCCAAAACAGATGGAATTATATTTGCCAATAACAATTCCACATCTTTCTTTCATTCAAATAATCGACATTGTATAAAAAAATGTGGAGGTGTGAGTAGTAATGTAGTGATGCATTACAAACCATGATATATACAGTGGGGTTTTTGTTTTGGATGAGGGAAGCCATTTGCCGGGGATGTCTGGCCAAATTTTGAGGTACTTTGCAATAACTGATTTATAGACACCCTAACCTAACAAATTAAAATAACTGTGGTTGTCCTTCCTTGCTCTCTTTTCTTTCCTTCTACACCACCAGGGTCAAATACTGCAAATGTTTTTAAGCAACTCCCTGCATTTGAAGAAGTTCGTGTTAAGCCCCACAAATGTAACATTAGTAGAGGACAGAGTTTCAGCTAAAATGTTTCTAATTCAGTACAAATGAAATACAATAACAACACTGGACTGGAAGGCAGTTGTTGTAGTGCTGCTGTTCTGCTATGAGGGGAAATGGGGGGGGGTCCCCCTACTTAAGTTGCAGCCAGTGGGACTGTTGGTCAGAAAATTAATTTAACATAAATGTTATTGGACACAAAAATTCAGAGTACAAAATAACAGCACCTAAAACAGACCGGACTTTTATTTCACCGAACAGAGGGAAAGTGGGTGAAAATGTCTGAGACCAAAGCGACTACAGTTGAAACAACACTCTTCTGAAAATATTTGCTCACTGAATGTAACAAGCAAACTGATCAAAACCACTAAATTAAACAACTTTACCCACTGTGCTGTCAATGCATGAGACCCAGATTCGGTAAACTGCAGAAATGATCCTCGCTTTGGACATACATGAACTTCACAAAAGGAAAGAGATGATGAAAATAAACAATAATAGGCAGTATTAACAGTGCTTCAACCATTACTTATAAAGAAAGATATGTCATATACTAATATGGCAATATTTGATCTTGCAAAGTGGTATGAGACTAGGTGATCGAAACTGGTTTCAGAAAAGTACCAGAACTAAAATAAAAAAAAAAAATTAGGTACTACACGCTGAAAAAATATCAGTCTCCTAAATTGATCATAATGACATAACAACTATAGCTTACACACATTAAAAATAATGTGGAATTTTATGTCCCAAATTCAAAATTCAGATGGAAACCACAAAAGAGATTCATTTTGTAAAAATAATTGTGGATGTTATTGTTATTACACAACCAGTCCAGATTGTCAAAACATGCAACTCTGAATGTGGAATTAATTAATCTGAGAGTAATCACGTGCAGCTGTACTTTGAACAAGCATGTAATTTATTGTAATATACTGACTTGTACATAGACATGTCATTACTGCTCCTGAAACCAAATTACATCTGCTTGTGCAATCTTAATATCATTTACTTACACCAGCATTGTACTAACATGTAGGATTTGAGGTTTTCACGGCAGTGAGTCTGAAGATGGCTGTCTTCCAGGTTGTTGTGCCGTGTAATCTGGTAGACGTTTAACAACGTTTCACAGGTTGTAGTTGCCTCCATCATCAGGACAATGAGTAACTAAACACCCTTATGATGGAGGCAGCAAGGACTTCTGAAGTGTCAGTAAACTTCTACCAGACTACACGGCACAACAACCCGGAAAACAGCCACCTTGTACCAACTTCATTAAACTTTGAGCTGTTTGTTAGAACTGTTATTATAAATTTAATTGCAAAGATACTTAAGACTCTGAGATTACTTTCATCTTTTCATGTACGAATTGCATTCCGATGACTCAGTGCCTGTTTAACACCATCACATTTCTTTGCAATCCAAATTTAATCTTAAAAATACTCTACTTCCAAGTTGCTTCACTATCAGGTTATCAGCTAAAACATTTGCTATATACAAATAAATATAACTATATTTTGCTATGGCAAACTGATTCCATATACATAAAATGGAAACAAGTTATAAACTATGCAGTTATGTGTGTAAAATCTGTTCCCTATAATACACAATAAAATATATACAATATAAAATTTCAAGAGAACTGTATAGTATGTAAGTGTCTAAGTGACAGGTTGAAAGAAACACACACAGATTCATTAAAAATCTGTCACTAAACTCTTGCAGATAAAAAGATTCACACTAGTTTGTTTACTTCACTGGAAACACTACAGATGAAAAGTGCATGGGTGAAGCAGTAGCAGTTAGTGAAAAGAGCAAGAATTTTCCAACTCACAAAGGAAATGTTCCACAATTATATGCTTTTGTGTTTAATTTATCACATATTTTTAAAAAAATGTTCTCTTTGTTTCAGGTACAAGTATGATGGATCTGGATTAGAAGAATGGACCATGAGATGATAGCTTCTTGTTGCTTAGGAGCATATTGAAAAATGAAACAGATGAAAAGTGTTGTTTAACCACAGAACAACAGAGTAACGTTCTGTAGTTTTATGTAGAACTGAAAAATGTCACCCTAATGCGAAGATGTATCAAGGCTCATTTTAACACAAACTGGGCACTGTGCAGGACATAGCTCTGAAATTGCGCAAGTGATTTTCATTAGAAGAAACCATTTTTGAATGAAAATGGTAAGGAGCCCTACAAAACCAATGGAAAGCAAGTCAGCACCTGCAAATCTGAAGAACATCAGTTGAATGCTAACAACTGATATGTCCTTATTCTTCTACAACATTCAGTACCCACAGCTTACTAAACAGAATTAACACAGCTGTCTTCAGCTTACAGAGGCTGAAATACTGCATAACACATGATTAAAAGATGAAGCACACATTGTTCATTCAAATGGTGTAATGAATACACAAAACTGCAGATTTTTCGTTGTGGGAAACCCTCATCAACTGCAGGAAGTACTGTTTCATGGTGAAAAAGTTATGACGTGGTGTGCTCTCTCAAGTCATGGGCTGATTAGTCCCATACGTTTTTTTAAAAAAACAAAACATGAATACAGAAGATATCACAATATACTGGAAAATTACTTTTTGCCTCACTTATTGGAAAAAGGGTTTATACACGAACACACCGTGATTATGGAGAGCACCTGGACTTTCTTCGTGAGACATTTCAGGATGTCATAATTTTGTAAATTTCCTGAAATGTCAATTGTGGGCATTCATGACAACCTTGCAGTCTGATTTACACCCATATGATCATTTTATGCTGGGGTTCCTGAAGAACATCTTTGCAAACTGACCACAAAACAAGTTACAACACAGAGCGAAAAACACGCAATTGTACAAGTCCATTCATGACGGCCCTTGTCACAGAGTTGTAACTGATCTGGTGCAATGTTTGTAATTAGCTGAAGAACCTAATGGTGAAAACATTTAACATGTTTCTAATGACTAAATGCAGAGTGATCAAAAAGTCATGCAACCCATTTCTGACACGTCATATCTGTCCCCCCCCCCAAACCCCTGAAATAAAAAAGAAACAACAAAACAACAACCAGTATTACAGTCAGTGTCCACTGCATTCACTGTTTTCCTCAAGTATGATGCAACCTGGTGAGAGTTCCTGTGCCATGGAAACAGTTCACCAGGTGAGATACTGTCTATTTGTTTGGCACAGGAGAATCACGACACGTATACCTAAACTCATTCTGACAAGTTACATAAGAACAAGATATCAGCTAGTGTTTGATAAAGAAATTCACTGTATTTGTGAAAAACATCCTTGTACTTCACCTGTTGAAATAAAACTGACAGGCTGGCACGAGCAGGCTACAACATGACGTGACCTGTGTGGGCTCTACCAAAGTCACAGAGATACGTGTGTTTATTAGTTATGTGATTTTCTGACCACCTTGTATTTTACATTTTCTAAGACATGTCAGAAAATAATGTAGCCTAATCTTTTTTTAAAAAAAATCACCTCATATATCTTCAAACACTAAATAAAACTGCCCTCATTTCATGGTCCACTCTTTACAAACCAAATTAAAAAATACTCTCTCTAAAGGTATGTTTTAAAAACATGTGACATCTACATAAAGTATGAGCTACAGTTACTTACAAAATGAGTTCAAAGTGTAGTACTACCTAAAAGTAATTCTAAAACACCACTCACCTGGTATGGTAAAAGGACTATTGCAGGTATACCTTTCCCATAAAAGAAACATATAAGTATCTCAAATTTGCAAAATTTAGATTCATATTCCCACACAGACATTCCAGGTTCTAGGCTGCCAAAAGTAAAAGCATTGGCTTTTAACCAATTCATAAAAAATACAAAAACTATCATCAAGTAAGCGCAGGATTTAGATCCTATGATAGAGAGATCATATTTTAAGTTTCACAACTGGTCCAAACATTCATTCTCACATTATGGCCTCTCATAAAGGTCTTTGCTGCCAGAGGGTCACAATTTTGTACAGATTCACAGTTCACATTTATCTCAAAGCACTCTACACTTGCCTTTCAGGTACAGGTAATTTGTTATCTGGAGGAGTTTGGGGGTTTGGAACAGGGGTGGAGACAGCATCACCTGCATCATTTCTCTGAGGTGAGAGTAATTCCTGACGATCTCGTTCTCGCTCTCGACCTGGCCTGAATGCTTCCAGTAGCGCTTCTACTCGATCATCAGTGGGTCCCCAGCGCTGGTACCCTGCATTATTTTGCAGCCAAACTACCAGAGTCCCATGTGCTGACCTCACATTCAATTCACTCCTATAATAATAATTGAATGGTGATAAAAACATGAATGTTATATGGTGTGCGTGCACGTGTACATATACTGGTAAGACTGCACACAACAATCTTTGTAACCATTACATTAGCAACTTAAGGTGAGCAAAATCTCTGCTCTCTTAATGCTCCATGGATTTAGCTAAACACTGGATATCAGAATTCCCCCTCCCCATAAAAAGAAAGGTAATGTGATAATACTCTTCTAATTTTCTAAACAATGTCTTTATTATATAACAGTGACAAGACATAATGCAACTGAACTTGTGATTGTGCAAACATTATTAAGCCACATTTTCCTTAAAATCAAGTAAATGGCTGAAATGTGTTCTATGAAGGCACACACTTTGCGCAGAAACTAAGCAAGTTCCATTAAACCCAGGGCCTTCCAAACAAGAAAAGAGTCACAAGCCATTGACTAATGCTGTTTCTGCTCCTATTGTGAGCTGGCAGAACTGGCAAACAGGATGGGTAATTTCAGGTGGCATTTGCAAAGGTAAAATGTCATATTTTGATGGAACAGTTTTCCATCTCACCATACACTACCGATATAACAGCATTCATGCGGCGGTTAAGTGTGACTTTTTAAAAAGTGTTAGCCAAATCTCGAGGAAGGTGGAGGAGAGTGGGGTGTGTTAAATGTCAGCCACTGAGTATATACACCACACTTCAGCTTTCAGATACACAGTCACAAGTTACAACATGGTGCATGTGCACAATTAAAATCAAGAGAAATGTGATGCAGCACTCCATATGCAACAAAGCATGCAAACATGTGAGCTTAGAATGTCCCTCCTCCTCAAGCTTATACTGTATCATGTCTCTTCTGATTATATTTGCGTGAACAGACTGTAAACATAAGCCTCAAGCCTCAGTTAGGTGGCTCACAACACACTTTATCTGACTGGTTCGTCTGTCTACCAGTGTATGGAGTACAAGTGAACGACAAAAGTAAGAATTCTTAAGTTTCATTTTTCAAAGTGTTTGTTGAGCCAAATGATTAACATTCACGCTGTTCCTGCATTCATAAATTTAAATGTGGAGGCAAGAACAGAAAAAATGCACCAGAATTCTTATGCTCCACCTAAATTTCTTTACTTATTCATTTTAAATATATATTTTACATAAAAATTGTCATGCTTATTTAAAAACTGAATCTTATACATTATATACACATCAATCTTATTTTATTACTTGCATTTTTTGCACTGCTTACAGTTGCAATAATAATGTACTATATTATTGTTATGTAATCTGCCATTATACAGTAGGTTCTTTATTTAAAACCATAAAATGGATTAATTTCACACTGTCACAACTGTTTACTTCACAAACCACAGGCCTGATTATCTTTATATACAAATGTTCTCTTCTATTTGTCATAATAATCCCTGTACTGAACTCTCTTTGTCACTCAACCGGACACACTACAGCGGTTATTTTGCCTACAATTCACTTGGCACTCCATCTTCGTCTAACTCCGCACACTGAAACATCGTGTCTCTCCACACCAGTTGCCTTTTAAAGTGCCACTGTTAAGTTCATGAGAGGGCATCCTGGTTCCACACCATTTCTATAAGCTGGTCGAACATGGTAGATAGACAGAATGTGAGTGTGTGCACAAGCTGTGATGTCACCAGTCTCTCAAGGTTTGCCAAACCTTGGCAACAATAAAGATATTGGGGTTGGGCATGCATGGCATAATTCTAATGTAAAGTATGTGTGTAACACAGTCATGTATTACTACAATATGAAATACAAAGAATGCATAGAAAGTTCATTTTCCTGAAGCATTAATGGCATAACAAAGTAACAAAAATGTATTTTATGGAAGATTATTTTTTTGCCTCTCAAGTAATTAGTCTTTTCTGACTTCTGCTGTTTCTGAAAACATGGATTGAATTGCAGAAGATGAACAAGAAGCATTTTCTTGGGGGGGGGGGGAATGCTGCTACCAGAAATCAAATGCTTGCTTCATTTGATCTGAACGGTTACTGTAAGAGTTCTGAAACCTTATGAAGCTATAAGATTGAATATAATTTCTTGCAAGCTAATATAAAGGATGAGTTTTTCTTTACAATTTAACAGGGCATTACATTAGGCTGCATTTCATAAGTTTTTGTACATATGCTAGTACAAAAATGATACATGGATGTGACTCATTTGTAACAAAGTAGGCTTACTTATGTTGTCAGCAATAGTTCAGTTCATAGTATGTTTTCCTATGGTGCAAGCAGCTGGGGTTCAATTACCAGTGAAGTGATTTCCTTAATCAAGTGTATAATGACTTTTGAGGTCATAAAATTTAATTTATTTTTAAATATTTGCAGTGAAAATGTGAATGATACAATGACATTCAATTTTGCTCATTAACAAGGGTTACTGTGTGTATGCTTTAGAGACAAACAAATTTACATATTCTCTTTCAGATATTACAAGCTACAAAATTTAATATTCATTTCCAATTTATTTCGGTATGAGTTCCACACGGGTTTTTCAAGCACCATCAATTAAGAGAGAAAACCTCACATTGTGGCTAAGAATTACTGGAAGAGTATCACAGAAATTACTAGAGGATTTCAAAATGGAACTATTGTGGCTCACTTCAAACCTCATCACACAATGGTGAACAATGAGAGTAATTCAAAATTTAAAATTAATACTGAGTCATTCAGGTGGAAAGTGGAAGGGGAGTCATGAACCATCACTGCAGCTGGACACTAGTAGTCTCTGAGATCAAGTGGTTTTTGGGCTGAGTATAGTGAATTATGAAGAAGATTAATTGTGGCAGATGAAGATTAATAATGCTGCATGTGTAACTGCTATAATCAAGTCAAAGTCATGTTCTGATAAATTTGTAATCAACAGCCCTGTGTTAACAGTGAAAGACCAGGTTAGCCATGTCATATTTATTATCTGACCGAGTTTAATTATTCTTATTTTATAGTTGTCGCCTTTTCCTTCAGTAAAAAGTGTCTAAGTGATTCTAAATAAACCCATGAATCTGGAGATTCTAACACATGAACCAAAGCAAAGCTGTGGTGTTTTGCAGTGCTTCCAAAAGCTCCTTGAATCTAATAACTGTTAGACTTGAGGGCACTCAATTTAGTAGTGTAACTGCACAGTTGTATGTTTCCCCAGGCAGTGCCGGTTGAAATGAGTAAAATGTTCAGTAATCGCTGAAATTTTGTCCAAAATTATCGAATGTGTGGTTTCCATGTCACGTCTGCCTAAAACCAACCCTAGAAATATCAAAGTCTATACTAATGGAAGAGGACTGTTATCCACAAAAAGGTTAGGGTGAGGAAATACACCTCGGAGTCTGCTGAAGTGGGGAAATGTGGTCTTTGCGACAGAAAATTTAAAACCATTATCTTCACTTCACCAAGACAACTGATTGATGGTTAGCAGCAGATGTCGTTCTATGGCTGGGAGAGATTTGGATCTACAGTATATGGCGAAGTCGTCAACATATAAGCATCACAAGACGGGACGATGTACTTTGCTCGCGATTCCAAATAGGAAAGCACTCAGGACTGATCCCTGCAGGATGTCATTTTCTTGTGTGAGTGGGGGCGATAGGCCAGTACCAAGTTGAACTCGATTGTCTGTTGGGCTTAAAATTGTGTAGAAACCTTGGAAGATGACCTTTCGCATTCGGAAAATTGATTCAGCCTAAACAGTATACATTCAATTACAAGATTGTAGATTTAAAATGTCAATGATCAGACTATGATTTATTTTATGACTCTGCACTTTTCAGCATTTAAATACAAATTTAATCCAGCTGCAAAGAGTCGGGACGAAATTTAAATTCTCCATATTCTAAAGGTTAACTCTCAGGTGGAACATTTTCCCATATGCTAGATATTAATGTTAAAGGTTACAAACATAAGTTATACATTTTCTGAACTTGTGAAGAAAAGATGAATCATACCTGTTTAATTCTAGTACAGCACCGTTACATAAAATGGCAATAGTAAGCATATAAAGATATGAAACAAGTGCAATATATTTAACAAACTGTAAACTTACTTTGAAATCAGATGCTGAAAGCCATGCCGATACTCATGCTCATATGCTGGAACAACAACTTGCTTTCTTTTAAAGTGACTGGTCTCGAGTCTGAGGAGAGCATTTGGTGCAGGGTCGCGCCACTCCGGAATAAATACAATGAATGAAAGTGCCTCTGGCGAATCAGATAGAAGTTGTTCAAAGTGATTAACCATTGCTTCCATTAATTCTTCACAGAATGGAGGATTTGCTTCAAATGAACCACTTACTGCTTTGAAGTCCAAAACAGGCCTGAAAATAATCACAAAGCTTACAGTCATGTAATTTCCTAAGTCATATTAATACTTCCTTCTTTCTTAGTTGATCCTCTTCTACCCGGAGGTGTCAAGATTTTACTTTTTATTTTTCACTTAATCTATTAGACATTTTGCAGGACTCCTTGGACGAGTGATCAGGCCATCACAAGGCCTCTACCTGTATACAGGACGGCACAACATGGAAAGCTGCGGACAAACATCCACGCCTTGAGTGGGATTCGAACCCATGATCCCAGTGTCCAAGTGTTCAAGGCCCACGCCTCAGACCGCGTGGCCACTGTGGCTGGCATGTCATGTTGATACACAAACAAAAAATGTGGGGAAGGTGCTACTGACCGATGTTCTGGAATAAAGAAACTGAAGTGTTTGTAGAATCAAGCAATGGCATTTCACTTAATGAATTTTCATATTTGCACAGATGAAAGATCATATAAAAAACTGGAATAATGAAGAATATGCACATGTGACAAACAGGAAAATAAATGCTTTCTATATGACATTTCTAATTATATATAGGTATATGTATGGATAACATTACCTCATGCACAGCCTTTGCAGTCTAAAAGACAAAGTGGGATAGTATGTAAACATAGAGCAGCCATCCATACCATTTCATATAACCAGTTTACAGCAACACGATCTTACCACAAATGTAATACACTTTTAACTTAATATTAATTTGCTTTTCCTTCACAATCCTAAAGAATTTAATCTCAGAAAAAGAAACAACTCTGTACATTTCACTACTTCAGGAACAACTTCTTACAGAAGCAAAACCCAGAAGATAATCAATTCCCCAACATTTTGGAATCCAAATATTTATTACTGCAATAACAAGATTGTGACACTCCATTATACCATAGGCACGAGAATACAATCAATATCTCTACAACATGGATACTAAATATTAATTGTACTGCTAATAACAGATTATACATTAGGTAGGATGTGCCCTATCCAAATTAATTTAGTAACTCAAACTCACGACCAACTAGAGCATTCTGGAACACAAGAAGAGTTTTCATGCAATGAAGAAGTTATTTATAAACTGTGTTTGTGAATTATTTTTAAAATGGCATGTGAATGATAAGGAAAGTTCAACATGTCTTTCACTTCTCACTGGCTACCTTTCATGCAGACTGTCAAAGTCTAAACAAATTACCTTATTTTTAAGCAACAGAACAGACAGTTCCATCTATATTAACTTACAACAAAGATAAAAAGTAGATGTCACTATATACTGGTAATTTCACACTTTAATTACCACTTCAACTTATTTAAAAACATTTATGCTTTTCAACTATAGACACAACTCTATGTATATACTGTTGTTAATTGTCACCCTGCAAGAACAAAAAAGAACACAGAATTACAGTAATTAAAAAATAAATACATGCAGCTGCATAGTGACTGTTGCTTCACTCCGCACATTAAAATCCTCATTTAATGTTCTTCTGTGGGATATTAAATCAAGGAAGTCTAACGCTCAGATTATTTGGCTGGGACGACAGAAACTACGGAGTGTCCAGGCTAAAGGTATCAGGGATAAAAATTAATTCTGAGAAGACATACACGTTTATTAGTGAAAAGAAATATGTGGAATAGTGATAAAACTCTCCAAGTTTATATTACTGGTCAGTATAACTCAATTTTGCAACCCTTGGTGCTCAGCAGATATCCAAATGATATACAATCTCTTGCAAAGTGTGTTCTGAGCATGTTAGGGGTGATCCTTGCCACTGAATTTGTAATGAATTCCCACAGTTCCTGAAAATTTTGCACACTCTATTAGTAAATAATGGGCTTCATGCATGCCCACAAAAAGACGTCTAGTAGGGTAAGATATGGTGACTTTGGTTGCCAGGTAATGGGCCCTCCTATCTGCATCCAATAGGTCAGGAAATGCTTCGTTCAAGAAAACGGGCACTTCACTGTGGTAATGTGGGGAAGCGCCATTATGCTAAAACATTGACATGTGAGAAACTTGGTCTACAACAGCACAATTCTTAGTCATGTCCAGATACAAAATTCTGGTCAATGACATTTCTTGGAAGGGACCAATGAATGACATCATCTTACATCAACTCACAAGCATAATTTTCAGTGTATCCCTTTCATGTTGCAGCACAACATGAAAGGGGTTTCATACTCCCACGTGCAGCAGATGTACTTGTTGACTTTGCTGCACAGGTGAAATTTGAATTGCCAGAGAAGCAGAGTATCTAGCTCATACTCGTCATCAATGCATGACGGCATTTCAATTACAAATTCTGCCTAAAACAATGACTGCTAGGTGTAATGTGCTGACAAATCCAGTTACAGTATGTGTGTAAATGCAGGTGCTTATGGACAATGTCATGGACAGATAAATGGGGAAACTGCAATCTCCAACTTGCCCTTTTTATTGACCTATGCAGGCTCCAGGTACCTGTAGTTTTGACACGTTCAACCACCTCCTCATGTATTACCCATTTAATTTAGGATTTGAGGTTCTCACAGCAGTGAGTACAAAGATGGCTGTCTTCTGGGTTGTAGCATCGTTTAGTCTCGTAGAAGTTTATCAACGTTCGGAAGGCCTTGCTGCCTCCATCATCACCCTGATGACAGCCATCTTTGGACTCACTTCATGTTTTCTAGTATGTGCAACCAGAGTTCCTCAGTGTTCTGTCCCACTGCAGAATTGATTTATGTGTGGGTGAATCGTACTGAACTTATGTTGAATACCGCTGCTGTACTCAAGAAACAGATTTAAGTTCTGTTGATCACAACACATACTGTACCTTCACCTGTGGTGTCCATATGCTGCACTGTATCAGTTATACCACTCAACTTGTCACACTGCCTCATTTTTCATAACCAAGTCTTCTGCACATGCACACAGATGCAGATGACCTTGCATGTTGGAATTAATAACTTGGACAGTTCCTGTATTACCCAAGAAGATATTTCTTTTTTCTTTGAAATGGGGAACTTTATTTATTGATACCTGTAGCCTGGACACACTGCATACATTCCATGTAAACGTACAACTTACCCCCTTGATCCAAAATAGGAGTCAGTATCAGGGAATGCAGAACAAAACTGTTTGAAGTAACAATTTAGTGGGGAAGCAAAACACTCAAATGATACTCCAAACATTTTGTTGAGACACTCAAACACAGAGACTGGAAGGGCTCCTTGAGTTCCCTGGCCTTCATTCTGTCCACTTCCAAAGAAGGTCTTATAACGTTTCAGCAAGCTCCACACTCGAGGCAGAAAAAGTTCAAACTTTTTGTCATCAAAGCAACTGTACCTGTACAACTGTTCCTGAAATGTAAAATAATTTGTTAAATAACACAGTTTCTTAATATTACGCTAAGTAATAATAAGCACTTGAAATAACTTACTGGAAGAGTTATAAAATTAAAAATTAAATCTGTGGCGTAACAGCTCCAGAGAGCCAAAGCCGACTAGCTTGACTGCTGGCCTCACGTTCACATGCCTAAGCAGAGGTGAACGATCATCCAACCAGATATAGGGTGATGTGTGGTCAGCACGACGAACCCCCAGCCATTGCTAGTTTTCCTGACCGGATTACGCTACTTATTGTAGCTCCCCAATTTCCTCACGATGCTTGGTTGGCACTGGTCCCATACACTGGTCGAAAGCTCATGAGAAAATTTCTTCTCCCCAGATCCGAACCAGCGCGCATTCCGTATCACCGGTCAGAAGCATGATGCCTCAGACCGAACGGCTATGGCGAAAGTTATGGCCTTGACAACTAACCCCTACACAAAGGATTGGTGTCTCAGGTCAGTTCTTCTTCCATCTTCTGAACAATACTATGGATGACATAAAGTTGGCAGACCAAGAAAAATGTATGATAGGTTCATATGGGGGTGGGGGGATTAAGAAAGAAGATTCTTCTAATCAAGAAAAATGTTATTGTTTTTTTAGTTTAGTTACCTATCAGCATCTTTAAAAAAACTAGGATACAGTGGTTACAGTCAAAACCTACATGTGAATAATGTATTGTCTTTCTGACCATTGCAGTTACAGTTACATTGCTATACACTTGGACATGGCCTTCAGCTTCATGCGAACAGCTGCACTGTTTGACTTATGAGCACAACACATTTTGAACTTCTGTGCACACAAGATCATGTGTTTCCTACAGAAATACATCTATACTTTTCCATGTTTCAAGGAAGATGTAGAAAAAGCTGAACAGTGTATTAGATAGAATACACTAATAGTACAGTGGATGTTAAAGAAACATGGTTTGAGGATGTGGACTGGATTCATCTGGCTTATGAACATGGTAATAAACTTTTAAAAGCTATAAAGAGCAATGAATCTGATTAGTTGAGTGACTATCAGCTTATAATACTCTAACAACAAAACTGGTCTTGTAAACCAAAAACATGGTTTAATCTTTTAAAATTTCACAGAAAAGAAAACCTTATCATGATCCCTTCAAGTGTGGATTTAACCCCCCAAAAAGATCTTCCTACAGGTACAATAATGACTCCCTTTCTTTTTAACAATTAGTCACATGCACAGATGCATTATCTTAAAATGACCTACAATTGCCACTAAAAATTCTGTATTCTGTCTGTGGATAAATGTGTATGTGGAAAAGTTCAATGTACATTATAATAAACTATATGCTGTAATCACTGAACAAATTTATGAAATCAGGGATCAATTTCACTCTATACTCAGCCTTTACAGCAATCTAGAACATTATTGCAATGATGACAAACAAAGAGGTGTGGTTTTTAAAGGTTATGCTTTAAGGTAATACACATCTGTTTTTATTTCAACTGAATGAAATTTCTCAGAAGTCAATGGGGAGATTTTCAATGGCATGATTCTCATATAACATTTCACGTAAATCACTCAGAAATCCTGACACATAATTGATATGACAGCTGCTAATTACTGTTATCGGTCAATTCTGAAAACTCTCTAAGTATGACAATATCCTGAAGAATATATTTCAGCCTGATTTTCCTAGACAGGTAAGACACAGAAATTAAAGACTGTACTAATGTATATTTCCAAACTTTCAATGCCCTTCTGTTATGGTTTGTATCACTTTCTTTGGCACCTGCACTCATTACAAATTTCTCGCTTAGTTTATTATGGCTTGGTTCATACTAATGGATAGCAAAGCAGGCATTCACCAGTCAAATAAAACCAAACGTTGTGGTCGAGTGGTTAGCACTTTTGCTTAGTACTTGGGAGATCCCAGGTTGAAATCTCAGCCCACAGACCAGGCATTCTGACCGAGGCTTTTCTGGGTTTTTTTAGTCCGTCCATGCAAATGCTGGGACAATGCTTTATATTAGGCCACAACCACTTCCTTCCACATTCTTTCCAATTCATTATTCACTACCATCTTCTCATTTGATGATACTTTAAGAAACTAAATGTTTCGTAAAATAAACCATATGTAAACCAGTCAAATAACATTTTGCATAGAGGTGTTAGGCCACACTACTCATAATACATATACAATGGATTCTCATGCAAAAGGCAAGATAAATGCTGCAATATTGTCTTAATATACTGTATCCAGAATCAAGTGAACAGCAATTAGCTTACCATTTAGCCAAAATATTAACTCCAAGATCCTCAGGACAAATATGACCAAATTTAACACCAAGCACTAACATAATTATATTACTTTGTTTCTATTGTTCCAGCATTTGTCTTTATTGAATTTCTTACTCCAGAAGAGAACAGATGGTAGAATAATTAAGAGTGGTGAATCAAGTTGTAATGGGAGGAAGAACTGAAATGTTATAAGGAACAACATTGGTATTCTTGGCAAAACTGAAAGGAATATGCCAGAATAATCAACCTAAAGATATAAACAGTGCAACTTCCAAAAACAAATCAGCTCAAACACACAAGAGGTATGGACCATATATGTTAAACAGTAAGTTTCCGTAACAATAACGCTGGTATCTGACTAACTACACAATATGGATGGTCATATCTTTACCAGTTAAACAGCAGCATTTATAGCAAAAATATTAAAACATTCAATTTAAAAGCAAAATTACAGAAGACAAACCACAAGTTGTCATGGTTAGCACTATGGTACATACCAGTTTCTGAAGATGAGTGGTATTGATGTACATGGTGTCACCATGAAACCTAAGCAAGGTTTGATCCCGCTCAGGTAAGTAATCAACCTGAGGCAGTCGTGGACAAGGCATGGCAAACTGCATGGGGTAACACCAAACCTTGCGTATGGCAGGCATCTGAACTGGTGTCATCACTTCTGTAGAATGATATCAACTGTTTGAACACAGTACTGTTCGTATGTATTATAACAAGAGAACACACTTCAGAAATTTCCACTGTCTACGGAAAACATAGGGCAGAAATATGTATATAAAAAAAGTTTTCTCATAAACTCTCAACTTATTCAAAATATTTTACCATTTCTTATACAGTGCTCTGTTGACTGTTAACCTTCTGGTATACTGAAGATCTGGTCAGATCACAACTGATTTCATTAAAAAAATTCAGCTAAAGGGAAGGAGATTTGAGACGATAGAAGAGATTCAGGCAGAATCACAGATGGTGCTTGACAGGCTGACAAAGAAAGCTTTCCAGGGATGCTTCCAGGCTTGGCAGCGGCGCTGGGATCGTTGTGTTCACTCCCAGGGGAACTACTTCGAGGGTGATGGATGAATTTAATACCTGAGATAAGTGTACGGGTTTTTATACGCGCAGTCTGGAAACCTTTCGATCGCACCTCGTATATGAAATGGCTACTGACATCAATAGATCTTCTTACAAGAAACTAAGAAGTTACAATTGCTAAGGGCAAGGCACATACACATAACGTGGCCAGATATTGGAAGAAATATGCACAGCACAAGAACATGCAACATGCAATATTCACCAAGTGGTATAAAATGCACATTAATTCTAGATACCTGATATACCACTTTCCTTTAGGACTTCGGTGTGTTTTTCTTTTATTTTCTTTGCATAATCAGCAGAGAGGTGGTAGATCTTTAAACAAATTCCTTCTACTGATTCCTTGACTGTCTCCGTAAGATGCGGCTGACACTGACGCTGAAACACAATATCTAAGTTTTAAAATGGAAGTCCAGCTGAAAAATATAATCTAGCAAACTCATTTTAACAAATTAAGGGCCAGTGCAATATTAACAGATCATGGAATTTCACTACTCAAGTTTCTGTGTTTGTATGCATTCATTTAATATATCCATTATTCAAAGTCAAGTGAATATCAGGATATTTTGTTATATTTTCTAAATAGGTCATGAACATGTTCACAAGCAATTGCTCCTAAAACCTGCAGTTTGGCAAGCAGAATATTTTCCTGAAAATATATGCACTGTTTTGTGTATGCCTGTAGTCTAAGTAAACACAAATATTATCATGCTGTCCCAGTGGTATCGCGTTGTGGGAAGCAGTGATACAAAGTGGGCGAGAACTTGAGTACCCTGGCAACATTGGTGCTGCCTGTTTCAGGCTACAACCTATCATCTACCAAGCTTCATTTCCTTAAGCAAGTTAATGTATGGATCAGGATATTTCTGGAATTCTGCAAAATGAGGCTGATGTACTTACACGTTACATAAGAGATAGGGTTATTTCAGAGTATATTAGGAGTGCAACACTGAGTTTTAAGTACATTGTTTACTATATGCCAATGTATCTTTGGTATAGATGACAAATGTGTGTGAACCATCGTACGTCAACAAATGAGATATGAAAATTTACATTGTTTGCAATATAATGAACTTGCACCTTATTGTACCTCAATTATCTGATGACTGCCTGAAGCTACAACTTCAATATTAATATTCTTCAGTGTCCTCCTTTAGGCAGTAATGTGTAAAGACTTTCATATTTGCATGTATGAATAGTTCTTAGATATGTAACATCATAAATCTCAATTTTTGGCCAGTTTATAAAAACCAGAGAACATTTTGGTAAGTTATGACCTGAAATATGCCATCAAACTGGCTCACAAGGGCAATAAGGCATATATGCCCTACAAGTACTCCAAAGGTCTATAATTTGATGGTAAGAACATGTGCTTGCAACTAATGGTTATTGCAGTCCAAACCTGGGAAAAATTACACACAGAAATATGTGTACCTTCAAATCTAATTCACAAAACAATCTCAAAATGCACATGCTAAATCTGAAGGGACTACAATTTTTGCATAGTAAGTTGTACAGAATTTGGTGCAACTGATTTTTCAAAAAATTGTTGAACTGAGGTGGAATGACCCATAAGTATCATACAATCCAATGAGCTTCCATAAGAAGTATGCATGTTCAGAATAAATATAGGAAGAAACAAATTAGGGTTCAGGACTTACTTCTTTAAACTATATAACAAAATCTAACAGAAAGTAGAGATATCCTGACAACAAAATTGAAAACCAGAACATTCAACCGAAAACACAAAAACATAATCAGTACCTTCAGATGTCCCAACCGATCTTGGAAATCATCATATGTTGCACCAACTGTCCTCCTTAACCACTGAAATGTCTCTTCAACATTCCACTTAACGACTTTCCGACTTTCTGAAGTAGCATTCCTTAAAATATAGAAGTATGCAAATTAAGACCACATCTCAGATATTAAAATAAAATTATGCAAGATACTAAGTACACTGAAAGTCACAGATGAGTAGTTATTACTCCTGCTTTGTATTCAAGAAGTCCTGGGTTTTAATCTTGGCCTAGAAACTGGCTATCTTAACTAAGATTTCCATGGCTTTCTCACTCCCTCCAGACAGATGCTGAGATAGTACCCTAAATTAGGCCACAATCACTTCCTTCCATATCGTTCCCAACTGATTATTCATCAGAACATCTGAAGATAGTCTGAGCCAGTGCAATAATAAATGAGCCACAAATAATTAAAAAGTATAATAAAATGCTCATATAGCCTACTTTCATATTGCATAAGAGTTCCAGTCCTATAAATGTAATTTTTAATGTATTATTTAAGTCACATAAGTTTATAATTCAACAACAAAATTCAATTTAGCTTATGGACTAGCAAGCATGACCAGATAAAAGAACAAACACTGCCTCCACCTTCAAGTCTACACAACATTACTATCTAAAAGACCAACATTAGCATTTTCACTGCCATGACAACCTTGAATCTCACAGGCATTTTGCGCACCAATCCTGAAATATAACACAATGCTATTCTTCATACTTCTCATATTAACCTGTTTCTATGTTAAAATACCTACTCTTGCAAGAAGAGCCCCTGTCTCTGTTAATGTAACATACACATGAAATCTAAAGAAAAACCAGTCTCACCTCGACTCTATCATTTTTTTTGCAGCTTCTGCATATCTAGACAGCTGTTTTCTGGCATCACCAGTGAACTTCGGTCTTACCAGCTTGATTGGAATATCATTCATAATTTCTCTATACATTGACATGGATATTTCTGGGAAACAATTACTTGGCAGCAACGGATCACTTCCCGTATCAATCACCTTTCTTTCCATCAGCCAACGATTGAAAGAATCTTTTGGTGCATCAATAGCTGAAAGGGAAAAGGTTAATTTTTTAAGCGTTTCTCTGTATTTCTATGCCAACAATTCATGACATATGATTTACATTACTTCTATACCTTCCCTGGAATGACAGAGCTCCTGGTAGCACTGTCTTAGTTTGGCAGCCAAAGAGCATCTGTAGGTCTCAATGTCTGGGTGGGGATGAGGTAAAATTGTAGGTGGTCTCTCATAAATTACTACATTTGTTTGAATCTCCAGATCCCAGGGACCTCTGTTAACAAAATAACAAGAATTTTAATGATAAAGAAAAGAAGGGATCCTCAGGCTTTATCATTGTCAAATGAATAATAAAGCAAGATTGATACGCACGTCAAAATAAATTTTTTAGCGACCGGACTTCCAACACCTTCCTCGGAGGCTCGTCTCTTGATTGCAATAGGACCAGGTGGACCATTCACAATGGCTGGAGTGTTGCATATGCCTAATGGATCTGTTATTGGATCAAACTAGAAAACAAAACAAAACAAGGCATCATAATAATCATATCATGTGCCACACTAACAACTCTCAATAATTTGTAAGCCCATTATTCATGCTGCATGTTATCCATGTGTAAAAATATCTAATTAAACCCTGCAAGTAAATAAGAATTGCACAGTATTACTTTCAGAACTTAAAACAATGCAAATATTATCAATGACACTTGCAACAGAAATGTAATTTGAACATATTTCATAACACGGCTAGACGAGTCAGCAAATGGATCTGGGAAACAACATTAGCAACAGCAATGTCTGAAAACAAGGCTGCTCAGATTATGTCTGGATTTTACACTGTAACTTATATTCGTGATTACAGAGTGGATTCTTTAAAATACAAGAAAGGGATAAATTTCTGGCACGCGTCATGACAGGAGACAATGTGACTGCACCACACTGAACCAGAAGCAAAGAGACAGTGAATGAATGGAGCGGCATCATGCAAATTCTCCACGGAACTTCAGGGCTGCACCTTCTATGAATAAGGTGATCAGAATTAATGAACAATTTTTACAAACAGTGTTTCTCATATTAATGTGTGATGAATCTTTCATGTAAACATTTAGTAGTCAATGAACACTGTGTGAACATTTGATGTCCTGTTGCAGAGCAGTAAGGTACAAAGCAAATTGTGTTTATCTACTTACCATGTGCATGCTTTGTTTATAAACAAAAATAAACATCTATAATAAATATATCTGATATTTTACTAATAAGAAAAGGTAATGTATTGATATCTCATTAATTGCTTTATGTAGTTTCAATTTTCAGTTAATAAATACAGTTTTACCATTAAAGACTTAAATTATGTAGCCTATTTATATTTTCATTTACGCATAGATTTAGAGTGGCCCAAAGAAAAAATGTTAAATTTAACAGAGAAATAGAAGTTGTGGAAATGGTTTATGAAATGTCATGTCAGAAGATTATAAAAATCAAACTGTGTCTAACTAAATGTGAAGCCATCTAGTTAGTTAGTTAGAAAATAATTGGTGGCAGATTAAATATTTCTGAAAATAAATTGTGGCAGATTAAATATTTCTGAAAATAATTGTTTTTATATGGATTTCAAGTGTTTGTCAACATCACTTCAATAAACTTTGTTTACAAACATTGTCGGCTAACACTGTTTGCCTTGGTGTGTACCCAGCTTAGCATACATACATTTATGAGTGAAAATAAACATTTGAAGAAATGCAAAATTATTTATTTTTAGCAATATAGATAAGAATGATTCCTGTGACATTGAGACACCATACCAAAAAATTTTCAGCCATATAATGCAGGGTAGAAATGTTAGCAAATTCTTTATTTTAAGTGACTGCAGTCTTGGATCATATATCTACCCAATTTCTGATATCTATAAAGTGAAATTAAGTGACAACAAATATCACTTTTCAGATAAAAACAAAACAGGAGAATGACCAACACACATTATACAAGGAATTATTGACAATGCAGATTTGGAAATTTGTTCTTATATGCCTGTCACTGCTGTGAATAATATTTGTTGTCTATGGCACTACAAGGATTTCACTAAAAGATTTGCTCTGGAACTAAGTATACAGCATATATATGCACCTTTGCCCATTTTCAGCCCCTAAGTGATAGGTATAAGAACTGAAGGAAATAAAATCTCATTACTATACAGAACTTTCCTTCCAAAACTTGCAACTTGATACTTATATTAAACGTATGCTTTTTTATTTTAGCTAACAGGTTACAATATCTGCTGCAAACTGTAACAAAGATATAAAAAATACAAAAAAGAAATAAAAGAGCCTAATTCTTGGATCATGTTCAAAAATTCCTAAGAAACAACATTAATTATCTGTGTTAAAAAAAACATGCCAATTAATGCAAAAGATCATAATCTTAGTAAGACAAACCTAACCTAACCTGTGACTTTAACTGGGGCATCTCCCACAATGATTCGCCAGTCAACTTGTTCCAGAAATATGGGCGATTTTCCCTTTTACTCCAAAACTTGCGCCAACCTTGCTGAAGTAATTCTGGTGGCAACTCAGGTTCCAGGTATATCCCAGGTGGCATTCCCTAAAAAACAACAAAAGAACTGTGCTTTACTTTTCAAAACCAAGACATGAAAGAGATAAATGAGCATAGCAGCTAATGACACAGAACTGAAACAAGAAAAGAGACGCTTTAAGTAGATTATCACTGTTCCTCTCATATGTTTGTTTTATGTACAATATCTTATTTGTTGAGGGGGGGGAGTTACATTGTCAAGAAATTCCCTGTTATTACATAACTCAAAGATCAACACTATAATCACAAAATCCAACCACTTCACCTTCACCATAACAACTTCAAGGACTCCATCGCATTGGCCAGTATTGCACAGTGAAAGAGGCTACTGGGATCTGGCAACAACTTCGACATACACAAGATTCTCTGTAAGCTGATCCTGGAACCCGGCCACCAGTACGCTAACAATGCGGGCCACTAAGAAATGGGATCAACAACAGCCAGTAGTCCAGGGTAAGTAACGCAGACCATGTGAAGACTTACTGACTCCACCCACTATTCCTATTGGTTCACCTGCGGCCAGTACAAATGTAATGGGCGGTTGTGTCACTCATCACACTAAGTTGGATGTTGGAGGCTGAGACAGTCTCCAAAATACTGGCTTGTAACTGCAAACTAGAAGCTCAAGCTTAAGAAGACTCTTGTAAACACAAAGGAACGTACCAAAATTAGCCGCGTTAACTTTTTACCGTAGTACACCAACGTTTCAGGAACATATTCCATAGTAAACTATTATAGCGGTTTACTACGGAATGTGTACTACGATAAAAAGTTAACGCGGCTGATTGCCCGAGAAGATTGTATTAAACATTTTCCCGAAACGTCGGTTTACTACAGAATGTGTACTACGGCAAAAAGTTAATGCGGCTGATTGCAGGAGAAGATTTTATTGAATTTGATCCCGAAACGTCGGTTAACTACGGAATATGTTCCCGAAACGTCGGCGTACTACGGTAAAAAGTTAACGCGGCTGATTGCCCGAGAATATTTTATTGAATTTGATTCCAAAACGTCGGTTTACTACGGTAACCAGTTAACGCTTCTGATTGCTTATAGTATTGTGAATATGGGCATTCGTCCATGTGAGTCCGTGTGAGCATTTATGACAGTGAGCTGCTTTCTGTGCGCAATTTTCGTGTACGGTTTTGTCTGATCACCTACCAGACCACATGATGCAACAACCTACAAGACAACCATCTTCATATTCACTGCTATGAGAAAGAAAAATCATGTATGCCCTGCATAAACTTCATCATAATCATGAATAAGGTACAACAGAAAATACAACTGACACAACAAAAGTGTCATAAAAAGAAAAACTTACGACATACTAGAAAGATTTTATATTTATAAAGCCATTAAAATCAAACCTATATAAAAACAAGAGCAAGTCACTGACTCAAATGTGTTATTCAATGTAACCACTGACACGAACAAAAATGCGGCAATAGCAGGAACGATGGTACGACTGATTACCAGTAGAAATGAGTTTGTGATTGAAAACTGTGATAACTAAATGGATCGTGAGGTTATCGATAATTTACAACAAAAGTAAGTGAAATAGCGCATCAAACATACCACTTGAGGAGTGGACAAAAAAAAGGTACAATGCACAGCAATATGTGCACCATGTAGTCTAGACCAGTGGTATTCAACCTTTTTTTGTTCGCGTACCCCCAGATATAATTTCTCTTCAATTTTGAACCCCCAAAGTTGTTGGTGTATAATTCAAGTTATACATAGTACATACAGGTAACCCTCGATTTGTGCCGGTTCAATTTGCACAGATTCAGAATAATGCCGATTTTGAAATCTGAAAGTAAAAAAGTGAAAAAATATATTTTACTATTATTTATAACGTTTTACAATTACATCGCTGATTTTGAATAAAAATTATAAATACAGTCATCTCTGCAATTAAGCATGCAAGTGTATAAAATATATTTTTAAAATTCCCTTTATTTTATTTACATTATTTCAGAGCTTTAAATGTAATGCCATTATATTACTCGTCAATGTTTGGGTGCTGGGAACGCATGTCATTGACTTCCCATTGATTTACATTATAAAAGAGTTTCAATTTACACCGGTTCGTCCAGGAACGCATCCCAGGCGTAAATCGAGGGCTACCTGTAATCTACATCTAAAATAAATTATATTACTAATTATTCAGTGTTTATCATAAAATAATATATATATTTTTTAAATTTCACGCACCCCCTAGGGTGTCTTCGCCTACCCAGGTTGAATACCACTGGTCTAGATAAAAGAAGTCCTGGAATGTAGAAATATGATGTAGCATTATCTAATTTTCAGTACTACTTTAACACACTTAAAGGGATTTTAATGTTTCATATAACTGATTCAGTCTATATTAATAATGACATTATTTATTTTGACACAATTGTCGCAGTGAATTTCTCATGAATTTTTCAACCAAACACATAAACATCGAACCACTGATGATAATACTATAGGAGTCAAAATGCATCTGATGATGTAAATATAGTGTAACAAATAGTGATTCTTGTAATATTTGAATTCATATTTAAATTAAATGTTGTAATGCGATAAACTTGTTTTGGAGAATTAAATTTCATTATTTGCCAAGTTCCAAAATTTGATTTGTTTCTTCTATTGCCAATAGACAAAGTACATACTTCCACTATGATGATTAAAGAACCTGGTTATGTTTTTTCGTATTTGTAATATTGTAAAATCACACACAACACATTACGAAACTACATGTACTGTGATACAGAGGATGAATAGGAAGAACATGAGCCAGTCAGTGCTTCAGATCAGTCAGTATAAAGGTGCCTTTTTGCCTTAAGGTAGGATCCATGATCTGTGTGGAGATCCTGATCACACTGTGGCAATTCCAATAGACTGTACGAGGTGCGATCGGAAAGTTTCCAGACTGCGCCTATAAAAACCCGTACACTTATCTCAGGTATTAAATTCATCCATCACTCTCGAAGTAGTTCCCCTGGGAGTGAACACAACGATCCCAGCGCCAGCGCCGCTGCCAAGCCTGGAAATCTTTCTTTGTCAGCCTGTCAAGCACCATCTGCGATTCTGCCTGAATCTCTTCTATCGTCTCAAATCTCCTTCCCTTTAGCTGAATTTTGCGTCGCATGTGGAGGTCTTCCTTTAGAATCAGCTGACCGGTCCCATAGCCTATCCCAACAATGTCGACCAAGTCGTTGATGGTACGACGTCGATCTTCGTAACATTTTCGGGCGTTGTGCTCGAAGATGGTCGTCCAGAACGCTCGTCATCATCGCCAGAGGTTCGGCCATTTTTAAAACGTGAATGCCACACCAAAGTTTGTGCACGACCCATTGCGGACTCCCCAAATGCTTGCTTTAGCATTTCATAGGTTTCCGTAGCCGTTTTGGCGAGTCTTTGGCAAAATTTGATGCACACGCCATTCCGAAATCGCAGGAGGGTCAGTGTAATGCACTACCAAAACGCCCGTAACTAAGAAACAAATGCTAATTCGATGATGCCGGCTGGCACACTGATTCACTATGAATGTAGGCTGCACCCCCTAGCGGCAGAAGCTCGTACTACATCCGGTTCGCCCTCTATTGACACAATCTGGAAACTTTCCGATCGCACCTCGTATAATAGGAGGTAACTATCTGTTTTTGTAAATCTTACTCTAAAACCTAACACTTCAGCACATCAGTGAACAAAAGCAACAGTGTCATGAAATAAAGCAAATCGGTTTTATCATCAGGGAACTGAAGATTTTCAAAGAGGATTTACAAAGCAGCATCTCAACACAACAGCCAATACAGTAGAAATAGACACAAAAAATAAAAACATTGAGATAAACAGTGAAACCTGGAAATAAAAGTAAATTGGAAAGACAATGTGTAGTCACTTGTATGGCAAATAAATTCCACTGATAAGCACTTCAAATTGCTGAAATACAATCACCATATTCTTAAGTTGTTTCCCATTTTCTATTCAAGAAGCATGCAATGATCAGACTTATTTTGTCTGTTACAAACTTACATGTGGTGTTTGGGGCAGTTGAGGTCCTGGTGAAGGATGGGGAATTACACCATCAAGCCCAACGGAGTGAGAAATTTTTATTGGCGTAGGCACCAAAACTGCCATGTCATTGTGGTGTGTATGGGGAAGAGATGAAACTTGTGAGACGACATCCCAGGATGAAGTACTAGCAAGTTCTTGTTTTCCACTGATCTCATTCATTATGAAAATATTGCTTCCTTAGTCAACAAACCTCGAAATTCTAGAAACAGAATTTTTACAAAATAATGTAAGGAACCGGAAATTCACTATGATTTACTTCAAAATATAAATCATTTAGCAAAGAAAATTACTAAAAAAATCAATCCACCCTGCACGTAATATCTAATGCTCAATCTGGAAGACTTGGCAGGTATAACATGCAATCAATGTTCAAAGTCTTAACTCGATATTAAAATAATTTATAGGGAATATAAATAATTATTA
>NW_019060654.1:1475-15619 GCF_000696155.1 Zootermopsis nevadensis | reverse complement strand
TGCCTAACGTTTAATTTCTATCATGTCATGTAATACTGTAATTTGTTTACTAAACTTATGTACACGTGAAATTCATTCTAATGTAACGGTACAAGCAGAAGTAACGTACATATACAGTATTCACAGTTTAATTCCTCATACTTACAATTCATTGTTTTGTGAAAAATATTTCACTTTTGCCTTCTCTGAAACGAATTCATTCATGATTTTAAAAACACAGTAAATCAATCCCCACCCAATACGACGCCATTTACTCTCAGCTGAAGCTTATCACGTGACAAAATACTGAAGCCTGGCGGTAGCGGTTGTGGTTGGTTAAAAACTTTATTATTTTACACAGAAATTCAGAAGGTTCATCTGTATTTGTTTCAAGGAATATTATTATAATTATTATTATAATCATGTTGCTTAAGTTAAATATTTACTTGCAAATCTGCACTGACATGTAGTATTAAATCAGAGTGTTCAGATAATATCTACCATATCCCGGAAATATGAAACACTTCATATGTTGGCAGCAATGAATGGCGAAAGAAAATTGATAGGAGTGATGGTGATGTGTGCGTCTGTAGTATTTTGGTAAAAAGTTGTTTGTCATTGAGGTGTTCTAAAATATTGTGTAGACTTGTGTAACATTGTTGACTTGAAGATAATACGCATAAAGAAGTATTTTTATTTTCAATTTATATTTGAAAAGTCTACTGTTGAAGACGAGACAGTCAGTTGCAATGTCGGTGGCATTTGTACAACGAGGAAGACAACCACCCAATCCTGCTCAGATCCAGAAAGTTAGCATTGCTTGATCTTATGTTTAAATTTCGTTGTCGTAAGCGTATTCTGTTGTTAGAGTTCTGGCTAACCTTTAGAATAGTGACAAGTATACGTAAGACGTTGCTCCAAATGCCCCAAAGAGTATATAATAAATTATATAAAATGTAGTGTATTTCACAGTAATTCGAAGTTGGTATAGCACCATTCAACCATTTAATATTGAACGAGTTCTGTTGTAGCGAAATTTATATATGTGGTGTGTCGTAGAATGGAATTCTACAATGATTCACTGTGACTCGCCAGCCTGTGATAAAAATAGTATTGTTAATCAATTTTGGCATTTTAACTTTTAACCATTTTAACTAAATTATAAACTTCAATTTTAATATATAGTTTTATCATTATTTCTAGACATAATCGAGGAGATCCTTATTACAGTGACATAGAAGCAATGAATTAAATCTGATGATGGTCACGTTGTTCTGAAACATGCTTTTCAAGTGAACTGAGTGTGTGAAAAGTGATGTACAGGGAAAACCAAGATCAGCTTAACACAACACAATGTTACAGTACAGATTTCTTTGAACCATTTGTTCAGTCTAGCAAAGACATCATTAATGGTACTTTTTAAAGTAGTCTATGTCATGATGATAAATGATAATACTAGTATCATCAGCAAAGAATATAGGTGTTAATTGTGAATTGGTGGTTGGGGTAGATCAATAATACATAAGAGGAAAGGCAGAGAACCGTATAATGAACATAGAGTTTAAGAAATCAATTGTTCTCTTGTATGCAGCTTCTCAGCTCTTGGAAAATGCTGTTAATAATTAAACTGGCCTATAGTTGGAGATGCAAGGTTCTTTATATCCTTTTTATACAGAAGTTTCAGTTTTCAATAACTTTGTTGTCCTGGGATAGTTCCTTTGTTAATTGATTGCAGAGATAACTTAAAGCAGCCAAGACAGATTTTATCTCAATGCAGGATTGATATAATTTTTATAGTACGTTACTTACAGAAGATAGAACTGAATTTATAGAAGAGGAAGAATGGAAAATGGAAAGCACAAATTTAACAGTTTCAGATGTAGAAGTAGATATAGTAATAAATATTGTGAAAAGCAGGAAATCTCCTGGACCTGGGTATATTAATTTAGAATTAATAAAATATGGTGGAAGAAAGGTTTTAACATTGGTAACTAACTAACCAACCAGATGGCTTACCGAACCCCGAAGGTTCATCACCGAATTAACCAAAGCCCTCCACCGGACCCTGTCCTGGGCCAACAAAATCCAGTCTCCTTTGACTCCTATCTCCCATAGATCCCGCCTGACATTATCCTCCCATCTATGTCTAGGTCTTTCAAGAGGTCTCTTCCCCTCAGGTTTCCCAACCAATACCCGGTGCACACCTCTTGTCCCATCCATGCGCGCTACATGCCCAGCCCATCTCATTCTTCTCTACTTAATCAGCTGACAATACTGGGGGAGGAGTGCAGACTTGTGTATTAAAATATAATAGGCAGAAATATTCACTCTTTTTTCACGCTTTGAGAAGATTGTGTTAGATTTAACCTAACTCATAATTTAAGTGGAAAGAATTTTAAGTTTAAAAAAGTTTGAAAAAACGTGTTTCTAAAATTTGCATTTCCTTGTAACTCAGTTCTAGATTTCAAAGGGTGGATGTATTCTCAGTGATCTCTATTGGTGTCAGGTTGCAATTTGAGAGTTATTTTTTTCTGTTTCTTGTTCAGCTGTCTGAACTGTTTAATTTTTTTTGTCACAGATGCTGGATGAAAACAGTCATCTGATTCAAACAATTCAAGAATATCAGAGTAAAGGGAAAGCACAGGAATGCATGCAGTGAGTATTTAAATGAGTGTACAATATTAATGTTAAGTGTATTATTTTACATATGGTAATTTGTCATATTTGTTTAAAGTTCATGAATATTAAATGGGAATGTATTGAAAGACAATTTTAAGTGGTTAAAAGAGTGAGGCCTGCTTTAGTATGACCTACCAGTCAGGCTTGAAATTAGTGAGATTTTAGGTTCTCACAGCAGGGACTATGAAGATGACTGTCTTGTGGGTTGTTTCACCATGTAGTCTAGTATAAGTTACTGACATTTCAGAGGTGCTTGCTACCTCAATCATCAGGGTGATGAGTAAACCATTCATGAGGATTTGTTGATATAAATATAGTATTTGCTTTTGAAAATTTAGGAATAAATTAAGAGGAAATTACATATAGAAAATGCACGCTATCATTCAGTTTACAATCTTTTGGCTTCCTTCCCGTCTAAAAATACAAAGATTAGAATATGTACCAGGAGTGTGAAACCTATTCAAATTGTAGGCCACATTGAAAAATATGAAGCTTAATGGATACCAAATTGGAACTTAAGTGCCCAGTGATGTAATTACAATTATATCATTAGCAATCAGTTTAATGAATTGAATTAATTGCATCATTTATGCTCATACTGCCTTACACACAAGGAATATATTCTTGAATACTAGCAGATTTTGAAATTCAGTTTATTTTTTTGTTCCTATACCCTTTTCAAAATCCTTGCCTTTAAATATGGTTGTACATAAAGATAAACATTGCTATAAGAACAACAAATGGAAGTGACAGTAAAAATCAAAATAAATATTAATCTTCTACAAAGTAGTCTTTTGTACTATAATATCAACTGACTTCGCTGTTAGGGTGGCCATATACGCTATGGCTTACGTCTCTGAAGGCAAACCTTCCAGCAAACTGGAGCATCTGTGGTGAATTTGGCCGGAAACTGAGCCTCCGATAAATCTGCAGTCGCTTGATTTTTTGCCTCGAGGTTTACTGAATGTTTACAAGTCGTAACGTGTGTGGGTAGAGACGAGGGTAAAGGCAAGGTTTGTAGCATTTAGTCTTCTCAGCCAGACGTCGAGAACTTCAGATCCGTAGTTTAACTAAGTTAAACTAAGTTTGACAGTTCCAAATATGTGTCCTCATCCATTTGCAAGTAGTTATGCCAGTCCGTCGGCTCTAATCGAATTTCATTCAACAAATTTATGTGAGAATGTTTTGATGCATCTAACCAACTTCTGGCCCACTTACAACATTTCAACTTTCTTTTCTTTTTCAACATTAAAGTAACAGCAAGACCGATTAAAATCGCATCGTCTTCACTGAACATGTTGTAGCATCGACTGAAGAATAAAAAGACTGAGCACAAACTTGCCACAAAGTCTGTATGTGTGTGGACTCTCAGAGGTTTGAGGCTTACCTTCCGGCTTTAACTTGGAAGGCAGGCCTTACAGTGAGCCGTAGCATGTGTGGCCACCCTTAGACTTTGTTGCAGCAGTTTAATTCATGCATCCACAAGACAAATGACAATTGAGGCATCCCATGTCAACAAGGGCTAGACTCCATACAACTCTTTCGTGTTGTACTTTGCATCAATTATTGCTCTGCTGGTAGAGGAGATCAACATATATTACCACCAATACTTGGACAACAAGTGGAATAGGAAGGCAAAATTTAAATGATAGTTTCCATTCTGTTGTTATTTTTTTTATAAACTGTTGAATTGAAGGAATGGAATGCAGTCTCTTTATTGTTTGCTTGAAGCTATCATTCCACTGGTAATGCCATCTCTTCTTCATGGGAATGTTGTATAAGTAAGTTTGCCAGATGTTAAATACAATGGTTTTAAGGGCCTTTAGGTGCCAGTAAAATAGTGTTACATCTTGCGGCTAAGGTTTGGATTTGCATTACTGAAGAGTAGGTGCCAGTAAAATAGTGTTACATCTTGCAGTTAAGGTTTGGATTTGCATTACAGAAGAGTAAGAATTCCAGCACTGCATGATGAGATGCAGCTACTAAGATCACATTTAGATGATTAACCATTTTGGTTTCAGGTATCAGCAAATATTACATCGCAATTTAGTATATCTTGCCTCCATTGCAGATTCAAATCAAAATATACAAGCACTCCTACCAGTAAGTATAGAAACAATACTTCCTTCAGCTTTCTCTTATATGTGCAGAAAATTATTTATTTTATTTCTAGTTTGCTTTTTATAATTATTGATGGATTGCAGTATTTTAAGTTTATTTCTAGATTTATGACTTGGAATACCTGTATTAACTCGCTCTGTAGACAGTTCTTAGGTAAGTATGCTTAGAACTCTAGCCGTCACCAATACTCTTGTCAGTCGTAATATTCATCTGGCTACAGGAGAGTCAAGGATGAGAGTAATGAAGTTACTTCTGCTATTGTTGAAGGTGATTCTTTAAAATTGTTGTGTTTGCCTAAACCTTATATTCTGCATTTTTCTTTTCAACCAGTTTTCCTAAACATATATAATTTAAGATAAAAGCCAGAATATTTATAAATCTTGCTTGTCATGTGTTTTCAGATTTGATAATGTGGATCCTGTTTCTGCGTGATGGCATCAAGTAGCTGTAGACTACTGCCAGTGTTCTGAATCTACAGTATGTTGCCATCACTCACAAACAAGATCTTTGAAAGCATGAAATATTCTGTAACACACATTTAATGTCTGGTAGTGTTATTGCATTCTAGTTAAATAAAATATTGGCTACTGTTGACCTATGTAGGAGATACTGTTTTGATTTAGCATCAGAGTATCAAGTTGGAGTGCAAGTTGTATGGAATCTTAACTACGCTTTACTACTGTGTATGTGCTGTACATTGAGACTTTATGTCTTTGATATAAATTATAATTTTAATTGAACATTGACTTACCAGAGCTGTATTTTTGAAGTTGCAGCTGGCAGTTTTCCACTGAAGTCCCATCTCTTTTAGAATGTACCTTCAGGTTCAATTAGTCTTATTTTCTCCTTTAAGATGGATTGAATCTTCTTACAAGTTGGAACTGTTTTCAGATTCACCTAAAATTCCTGCATTACATTTTTGGTAGTATGTCGGTCAAAGTCATTTAAAACAGTTTTCTGATTCTCTGATCTTTTCCGCGTCTTTGCTGGCATCCTGAGAAATTCATTTGAGTGCGCCTTGCCCTCCTTCTGATTTTATTTATTGTGCACCAAGAAACTTCACAATATTTTGCTGCCCTGTTAATTGCTTTACTGACAGGAATTAGTGAAGTATTATTTTGTGCTTCAGAGTCACAACATCCAATCATATGCCTAATCAGCACTTTGATAGTGGCACTGCACTTACAAACTTCATTCATTGTAAATATCAATCAAATAAAGCATCTAAAATATATGGTTATTTAGAATGTATCCATTAAATCTGACTTACAACTGCAACAGATTTTTTTAAACAGTGATTTTAGGTAAGGAATACATTAGTAGCACACGCAGTTTCTCCCTACCATCACAGGCAACAACATATGCGACTACATCTACTCTCATGCCTCACTAACTATAAATACCTGTCATCTCTGAAGTGAACTGTATCTAGGAAAACATGCTAAACTAAACATTGAAGTGCTTTGTTTATAATACTGCTTCATTTGTAGATTCAGTTAATTGACAGACATGAATAAAATCTTCTTGGGCCATCAGCCATGCCAATTAAATACTGACTTTGATAGGTGGAGAAGATTTTATTAATGTTAGTCACCATGGAAGCTTCAGGTCATACATTGACAGACATTAGTTTTCACTTTTAGTGTCTTTGTAACTTCAGGATTTTCATAATTTGGTTTAGCCCCCAGGAGGTCCACAGCATGGAATGCATGGTCCGGCAGGACAGGCTGGTGGCCCACCCGGGTCAACATCAGCACCCACTAGTGATCTTCCTCCTGTTTCTCAGGGAGCCATGGCTTCCTTTGGGCAACAACAGGGAGGTTACAGAGGTCAAATGATGCAAGGGCAACAGAACATGCCACAACGTAAGTACTGAGTTTAAGTCCATTTTTAATATGTACAACTGTTTTCTAAGATTAAGTGATTCTGTAAATATAATGTCTGTGTACGTATCAGTTCCCTTGTCTGCACTGCCAGGATTTGGTTTCCTTACTCCCAAAGGATAAGGAAAAGCTCTTAAGTTTTTATCTTCCAAACTAAACACAGATTATATATCGAAATACAGGTAGCCCTCGATTTACGCCTGGGATGCGTTCCTGGACGAACCGGCATAAATTGAAACTCTTTTTATAATGTAAATCAATGGAAAGTCAATGACATGCGTTCCCAGCACCCAAACATTGACGAGAAATATAATGGCATTACATTTAAAGCTCCGAAATAACGTAAATAAAATAAAGGGAATTTTAAAATATATTTTATACACTTGCAATCAGCAATTCGTTGGTCCCAGCAATTGACTGTGATTCTTTCATGTGTTTGATGTGTACAGTCATCTCTGGTGTTATGCGATTGTTGCGTCGATCTCATTGGAGCAAATTCGCGTTAACGAAACACACGTAATTGCAGAGATGACTATTTATAATTTTTATTCAAAATCACTGTTGTAAGAATTACGATTTATTATAAGAATCAGTATGAGATACATTGTAAAATGTTATAAATAATAGTAAAATTTATTTTTTTCACTTTTTACTTTCAGGTTTCAAAATCGGCGTTATTCTGAATCGGCACAAATCGAGGGCTACCTGTAAAAGTTTCCTTTGCATACATTGAATCTTTCGCGGTGACTGAAGTTGATGAAAGATTCCTGGGTTACAAGCTGCGTCAGGTGGCAGAACGGTGAATAAACCATATCTTCTGCCAATGTTCTGAGAACAATCTCTGCTGTCATTCTCAAGGCTGCTGGGCAACAAATCTGATCCTTTGTTTCATGCTGGCCAATGGGAACTGGCAGTTGAGGTCACATGTTCGCACTAGCTGGCTCAGCTTTCTAGGCAGACAGCAGTTTTGTTACAGGATACCAGGCCCAGCTCAGAGTGAAACCATCATCCCTGTTGAAGTAGTTGTCATTCAGGCAGATCTCAGTGGCTTCTTTTACAAGCCAGTCCATATATCCTGATGACTTGTTCAACATCGAGGTCCTACAGAAGTCGATGAGGTTCCCTGTATTTATGTTATGTTCTGCTACTGCGGACTTCTCATCACAACAAAGGATCAAATTTGTTTCCCAGCAACCATGAGGGTGAGAGCAGAGGTTGTTCTCGAAATGTTGGCGGAAGATGTGGTTTATTCACCATTCAGCCACTTGATGTGGCTTGTAACCCAGGAATCTTTCTTCAAACGTTTCCTTTATTATTTCACCTCTTTTGGATTAAAATAAGTTCAACTACAGCTGTACATGTCATGCAGAACCAGAGTTATAATTAAGGTTGTGATCATGTATGATGCAAATTTTTCCAGTTTTTAAAAAATTTAATAATAGCATCTCCTTGAATAATTTGAACAGAATTATGAAAGATTGCATGTGCTCTTTTCCAATGGGTTATAATGCATGACCAAAATTTCATTAAAATCAGATTAGGTGATGTTTTGAACTCATGTTGATTTGACATGTTTTAACTGCTGGGAGACCAGATAAGCATGCAAGAACACTCAAAATTATTTGCTATCTGTACTTTTTCCATCGTCTTTGTTTAAAAGGAAAACCACAATGTTTCGGAAACTGGCTGTTTTCATTTTCAGGTGAGAAGGAAGGTACCTACTTAGTTAGGTCCATCAGAAAGAGCTAGTCTCTATCACTGACTAGTGATAGAGACTACCATCCTTTCCAATTCATTATTCACTGTTGTCCTCTCATTGGTACTATGTAGTTGGGTTTGTTGGGTTTTAGGACTTTGTCCACTGTCCAAGGTTAAAATGTTTACAGAAACCGTTGTTAAACGATATGTATATTTATGTGTGTGCGTGCGTGCACATGTGCAGGTGTTCTGGTTTTAATGCAAAGACTGCCACAACACTTTGGTTACTTTTCTCACGAATGGACTTTGCACCCAAACATTTGACATCTTATTTTATACTTCTAGTAGTCATTCATCACAGTCTGCAAATATTCTACCCCACCCCAGAAAATGTGAGTTCTGGTGGCATAATTTAGAACCCAGTAGATGCTCCCAGAAGTTGGCACATACGTCTAGTAGGAAAAGGCACTACACAAAGAAGATGAATCTATGGCAGTCTAAGAAGCCTACAGATGCTATTTTTGTGAATATATACAATTTATAATAATATTGTGATGTATCCAGACAGTATAGACCAGTTCAGTCAACCATAAGCATATTCCACAGGACATGGGTGTTTCTACCCTGTTGTAAGGCAAGAGGGTAACATGTAACATTTTATTAGTAAGATTGATAAATTTGTCCCCGATGACTTAACGAAACACTACACATACGGATATGCGGTGGAGTGCAGGTTTAGCTCTACACACATTGGCACTAGATGGAGGTGAATGGTTAGCTTCACTTCCAGATCACTTTAACACCAGGTAATTGGATGAACTTGTTCTGCAGGTAGAAGCATATTTTTCTTACCTTGAATTAATTTCAGGTCCTGGTGCAGGTTCAGGAAACCAGCAATACAGAGGTGGTCCCCAGAATTATCCACAACCGGGACCTCAGCAGAGTTACCCTGGACAGTATCCTAATCAGAACCAGACATCTGCACAGGTACTGCATTATACAAAGTTCAGTTTCACTTAATACAATGAAATTTCAGTGTAAGAAACTCAGTCAAAATACGAGGTCTGCCACAGAAATAACGAGCCTGATGCTGTAAATAGGCAAACAATAATGGTGAGGGCGAAATAAGGAGACCATATTTGACCCTGATCTGTCCTCTACCAGTGACGCAAGTGTCAACTTGTTTGCTTCACTCAGTAGCAGTGTACGAGTGTTTTTGTACAGACATGTTTTTAATCCAACATCCCTGAGGCCCAAAAAAGCATGACAGGTTCGGAGCAATGTGAAGGTGATACTGGCTGTTTTTTTCGATTACTGGGGTGTTGTGCATCATGAGTACGCACCACTAGGCCAAACTGTCAATAGGGAGTTCTACCAAGAAGTCCTCCGTCATCTTCGTGATGCAGTTCAGCGCAAGAGACCGGAGCTGTGGGACACACGCAACTGGCAGCTGCATCATGACAACGCCCCAGCTCATTCATCACACCTGATCCAGGGTTTCCTGGCCAAACACGGCATTCCGCAGGTTCACCAGGCTCCCTACTCTCCTGACATGGCTCCTTGTGATTTCTGGCTGTTCCCGAAGATGAAGACACTGCTAAAAGGCTCCCATTTGACAGCCGCGAGGACATCATACAGAACGCGATGGTGCAGCTGCACACCATTCAAAAACAAGCCTTCCAGAATTGCTTCCAGCAATGGAAGGACCGCTGGGCTAAGTGTGTCGAGTCACAAGGGGCCTACTTTGAAGGGGATTGGGTATTGTAACCCCCCAGATACAGAACTTTGTTTTCCCGGCCCAGGGTCGGATACTTTTTTGTACAGACAGTTATGATTATGAGCACTTTGCCACATTGCAGCAGTATGATGAAATTTTACCAGTCACATTTGGTGGCATTTAATGTGGCGACCTCTTTTCTTTTTTCAGTCCAGAAAACTATGATTTGAGAAACCAATTAAAGAAAATTGTTTTTGTATTTTACAGACATATATTCCCCCACTTCAACAACAATCAAACCAACAGCCAGTTCCAGCACAGCAGCAGAGTAGTTATCCAAACTCAACTCAACCAGGCAGCTATGGAGGACCTACATCCACCCAATCTCAGGGCTATGGTGGGCCACCTCCATCATCACAACCAAACTATGGGCCCCCTCCAAACCCAGCTTCACAGGTCAGTACAGGTGCTGTGTATGGTGGTCCAGCCCCAACACAGCAAGCTGGTGGTTATGGTAATGGTCCTGCAGGTCCAGGTCAACAACCTGGCTATGGACCACCTCCTCCAGCACAGCAGGCAGTCTACCCTCCACCAGCTGCCACAGGACCACAGCAAAGCACTTATGGTCCAGGAACAGGACAGCCTGGCTATGGCTCTTCTGGATCTCAGACAAGTTATGGACCAGTGGTCCAGTCAGCTACACAAACTGGACAAGGTTATAATGCTACTGCCAGCAATGGAAGTGGAAGCAGTAGTTACCAACCCCCGCAGCAGCAGCAACCAGGATATGGAGGAGCAAATGCAGGAAGTGGTGGAAATACTTCATCTACTACTAGTGGAGGTGGTGGCAGCAGTGGTGGAGGAGCCCCCAGCACAGTATCTCAGCCTGGTACATATGTGCCTCCAACAACACAAGGACAGTCCCAGCAACCACCGTCGCAACCAAATCAAAGCAGTTACAGCAACCAAACTAGCCCTGGACCAGGACCTACTGGATATGGACCTTCAAATGCTGCATCACCACCCTTTACTGGAGGTCCACCTCAGCCTAGTCCGCAGAACTCTTACTCACAGACAGCAGTCTCTACTAGTATGGCTCCATCAGCGTCAACACAGACATATCCACAAGGACCTGGCGGTGCTCCACCGCAACAGAGTTACCCTCCTTCTACACAGGCAGGTGGGGGTTACCCTCCACCACAACCACAAGCGCAACAGCAGCCTCAGCAGCAACAGCCATCACCACAGAGTACTACATCAGCTCAAACAGGATTTCAGCCAGCACAGGTCCAGTCTGGCCCTCAGGGACCCCCATCATCTGGTCCTCAACCTCAGCAACCAGGTGGTTATGGTCTCCCACCACCTCAGTCTCTTCCTGCTACAACTCAGACTTATGTACCACCACCTCCAGGAGGTCCACAAGGTCAACCTCAGACCTATCCTCCACATCCTCCTGGATCACAGCATTCTTATCCTGGACATACTCACCAAGCCTATGGACCTCAGACATACCCTCCACCATCACAAGCTGCATATCAATATCCACGACCCCCAACTTCGCAAATGCCACCTCCTGGGCCACAGGGTCCTCCACCCCAAGGCCAGTATGGAGCTTATGATCAGAGTCGGTTTCCTGGGTATCAACCGCCACCGCAATAATCGGTTCTTTCATCTGGTCTGATTTTAAACACTATCAGGGAGCACTTTTCATGTTTGGGTCTACATAATTTGTTGAAAAAGTCAAAAAATACCTGTGTTAACATTCCATAGATGCTCTGTGGCTTCTTATTGTTATAAATGCTCCTACCTCTCTTGTATATTTGATCTGCATGTGTGTACTATCTTCCAGCAAAGAGATGACAATTCAGTTAACAAAGCCTGCTCATGTATACTGCAATGTTGACATGGTTTTCAGACAGTTCTTGCCATGCCATTCTGCAGTCAGTTAAAATAATGGAATGATATTCATTTAATTTATTATTGTCTAGAAATATACCAGTCACAGTGAGCAGAGTGTCTAGAGCATGGGTCTTGAATTGCTTAAACAAAATACCGTGAATAAATACATCTGTTAACTGAAAGCATCGCCTGTATCTTGATGGCATTTGTAAAGGTTGGTGCTTCCCCAGGGACATGGCACAATTAGACTTGGTTCCAGCATTTTCGGCCGCTGCGTTTTGTGAATTGGAACCTTGGAGCGAGTCACTTACCAGAATGGATGGCAGGAGGCCGCATACAGTACACTCCAAATAAAATATCACCACGATATGTAACACAGGTAAGTCGATTTCACTACACTACGCATCACTAGAAAATTAACACTGCAGAGAGTATTAGACAATTTTATCTTCTTCACAACTCTTTAGTCCTCTTCCAATTCTTCCACTCCTGACAGACCTTCACCTTCTGACATATCACCCGATTCATCACTGCTGCCGCTGCTGTCCACTGCATTATTTTCAATTATAATGCGTTCAATAGCGTCTTTGATTATGCCTCCTTGCTCATAATAAATTTGTTCTAGTTTTTCCACATGCCGACATACATTCTCCCATTCTTCTTGTCCAATTCCTTTGAATCTCTGGCGACACAGTTGCTCGACGTCCTTTATTTTAAATGTTGTGTTCTTGTTTGCAACCCATTGTTTTACATTTGCCCAAATAAGTTCAACGGGGTTTAAATCGGGATGGTAGGGCGGAAGTCTCAGCACAATATGCCCTTTGTCTGCCAAAATCTGATCAATCACATAACATTTGTGCTTTGACTTATTTAATTTGATTAAATCATACAGTTGAGCTTTCAACATGTTGTCAAAAAATGGGATGATTGTTTCCAATAGCCAGGCTTTCATTTCGTCCTTCTTTGAGTTAGATGTCGGTGGTTTGTTTATCTGAGTGTTATGATATGAGGCGTTATCAATGACCAGAATGGAGTTTGGTGTTAAATTTGGTATTAGCATTGTTTTTAACCAACGGGCATAATTTTTACTGCCCATTACATTGTGATAATCTCTGGTTTTCTGCCTAGATTTATATATGAGAAGTGCGTTTGAAATAAAGCTTGCTCTTCCTACAGCATGAACAATGACAAGTCTCTCGCCTTTTGATGTTGGCGCCAACAAACTGGAATCACTATCGTCAGTCCAATTCTTCGGTCTGGTATGGCTGCCATGAATATAAGTCTCGTCTTCAAATATGATTGGATGTCCACTGGCTTTGTACTTTCTGAGTGCAGTCAAGTATGATACGCACATAGATCGTATATTGTGCCTTTCAATGAGCACCCCTCTGTTTAACCTGGTCTTCTTCCACCTAAAACCAAGGTCCCTAATAATTCTTCTGAGGCTTGAACAATTTCCTTTAAAATCAGTGCTCTCTTTGAGCTTTACAAGTAATTTAGCAACTGTTGGAACAGTTCCCTCCTGTGCATAGAAATTATGGATGCTGCACCGAACAACACATTTATCAAAGTCTTCTGTTTCGATTATTCGCCTAGGGACGTCGTGCTTCTTGCCAGGCATTCCAAATGAAGTGCTTTGTTCCTCTTGCTCTTTCAGAATCCTTCTAATTGTCCTTTCAGACACTCCAGTAGCTTCTGACACTCTTTTCTGCACTTTCTGTATTTCTTTAAAGTATACTGGCAAAGTCACTTTATCCTTACTTCTTGCCTCCCTTTTCATAAAATTGCAGGCAATCGTGACAATTACTCTGCTCTGACTGCGTAATGTTTCAGAACCTAACTTGGAGAAAACAGGTGGCATGTTAACACAGCACAATTGCAAGACAACAATATGAGGCTTCTACACTGCTGCACTGACTGACTGAAACAAGTGGCAATCTTGATTGCTTACTTTCCTCCCCCCTACTGCTTCTTATCATTAAGTGGTCCCCATACTGGGCTCTCCCTACAAGGTCAGAAGCCATAAATGCTGAATAATACAATACCTGGTATATCGGGGCAACTCAGCCAAATGTACTTTTGCAATTTTTTTTTCAATACCACACGTAGATCAGAAATCAATACAAAATTGTCAGTGTTTTGCCTTCTTAATGATGACTTTGTAAGTT
>NW_019060653.1:495787-524463 GCF_000696155.1 Zootermopsis nevadensis | reverse complement strand
CTTTTGACAAAAATATAAAAAATTTCGAAAAATCGAAAAATGTAGGACATCGTCCAAAAGGCGCACAAAACCAAAATTTTTTCAAAATTTTAATTTTTTTTTGGTTTTGTGCGCTTTTCAGACATTTTCCAGCATTTTGTTGATTTTTTGGAAATTTTGAAAAATTTGAATATTTTTTTTCTAATATCTGCCTAAGAGATGCCTGCCAAACTGGGTGAATGCCTCCACCTGTATCTGTTGGACTCGGCCTCTATCGCAAGCGGTTGCTCCCTGCCTCGGTGTCTGCAACAACTGGCCTCTGCGGGTCCTTGTCTGCGTCACGTGTTGCCTGCCGCACCTGGGCTTCTCAGAGAAGGCACTCAGAGATGTGTCATACAGAGACCGGTCCTCGCAGAGCCCGAGTCAAGCACAGACCGCATTCGTCAGAGACACAGTACATCAGAAACTGTCCGAGAGAGACCGGTTCTGTAAGGCATCAGGTGGTGGAATTTTGAAAAATTCCAAAATTTTCAAAAAATCAAAAAATGCTGTAAATTGTCCAAAAAGCGCACAATACCAAAAAATTTTGAAAAATTTCAACTTCAAATTGTTTTCAAATTTTTCAAAAATTTTAGTTTTGTGCGCTTTTTATACAATTTCAAGCAGTTTTTGATTTTTCGAAAAATTCGAAAAATTTTCAAAAATTACCCTCCCCGATCTCTACCACAGCCGTCTATGCCTGCCGGAACTGGTCACTGCCACATCCTGTCCCTGCCTGACTCGGTCTTCCAGACCCGGTATCTGTTAGTCTCCTCTGCCTCACCTGGTCTCTGACGGACTCGGTCTGCGTTGGAGGCATGGCTGTTGGGTTGGCGGTGGTGGCTTGACGGTGGCGACGGCAGTAGTGGTGATAGTGAAGATGTGGCGGTGGTGTTGGAGAGGTTTTTCATTGTAATATGTCTCACAAACTCTGGATTCTATTCCAAGTAATTCATAAAATCTACAAGGGAGTCTTGCTGTATCCTCAAAATATTTTAGTTTGCAACCATTTTATTTTTATTTGCAACTGTTAAAATGAATAGTTGCTTATTCTTGGTTATTTTCATTCATCATATTTTTATTAAATGAATGGCAACCCCTAGGATTATACCTTAAATTTTATATTTTTGAGCATAAAATGTTTTCTGTTTTTGTGAACATTAGTTTGGGCATATTTATGTAAAACAGAATAAATAACTGTTTTATCATGTGATTACATGCACACTTTAAGTAATTATTCAAGAATAACAAAATAAGAATAATGAGTTGTGTCGAAACAATGATAGAGTTTAAATGGTATGGTTGTACTGGTATCTGTGGTATCACATGCTTAATATGTGATAATTTTACTTTTAAATCCTTGTATCTAGTATCAAGAAATGAAGCGGTGGCAATGTAATTTAACTCTGTAGTTCATGTTTTGAAAACATAATGTTATTAATCTAAAGTTACAATCATGAATTTTGTGGTAATAATGAAGGAAAGTAGGTCGTTACTTTTCTTTTCCACAGCTGATTGAAGAATACAGAGGGACTAACCGAGAAATACAAATGTCAATTTCAGACATTTATAAGTTATTAAAAGTATAAATTTTTTGATGATAAATCATGTTTACTGATCTATATTTGAGAATTACAATTTTTCTCACGAGACATTATAATCTGACAGTAAACACAGTACATCCAGCATCAAATTCAAAATAATTCATGGTCAAGAAAGTGTCCCCAGACAATATCAACAAGAAATATGTTTCAGAAATTCATTATGTCATCATCTTTACCTGCTGTTTTATATCTGAAGGGCACAAAGTACTATGTTATATTGTCTATACTAATTGCTAATAAAAGATAGCATGCACAATTTATGACGAAATTTAAAACATTAACTGTACCTTATAATTTCATTGTTCTGTACATAATTAGCTCTACACATTACATATGTATAAATGTTTCAGCATATAACTGCCTATATTTTCAACATCTGAACATAATTAATTTAGTGGGTATTAAATTATGATTTGCCTTTAAAGTTATGCATTCAGCATAAGAATATGTATTAATATCATTGTGCTGTTTCTTGCAAAAAGAATTTACATTCATTGGGCAAAAATAGCACCACTGACATCACTGAAAAAGGGACACTATCATAAATTTGCAGTAAATTCATCAATTCCAAAATTCACCATTTAATAATAAAACTCTAATTTTAGGACAAAATTTTCCAAAAAAAATGTGTGGTAATTAAGAATTTAAATACAGTGTGTACTATAGCCTGCAAATGAGGCACACATGAATAGAATTAATTTCACTCCCATATGCGCATACTCAAGAACACATTTCAACTGTACACACAACTAAAAGTGGCAATGACCTTGAATATTTTGGAAATAGTGTTGGTTAATGGTCTTATAACAAACCCTTCCTTTATCATCTTACATTGTACGAAGGTTACATTACCATACAAGTTATTAATTTGTTGTTATTTACATAAAACTTACTGTTGCCATGTACGATTAAATTATTGTCTACTCTTTACATCCCTGCAACAATTCTGAAAGTAGTGAACAGCTGAACGCATGTCTTTGTTATATTATTTTGCAGCACAGGCAAAAGAAAAACTGATGTGAATCTAATACAGGGGTCGTCAAACCTTTTTATACCTACCACCCACTTTTGTATCTTTGTTAATAGTAAAATTTCCTTACCGCCCACCGGTGCCGCACGTACTGCCCACCACCATGAAAGCGGTACAGCTCGAAGACCGAGTGATGGCCGGTGGTTATACGCATTAAACTCGTGCCTTTGGCTACGGAGCTCATTCGCTGCTCCCTCGTTCACGAGTATACTTCGAGAAGTGTCCGGTGAATTATTATCTATATCCAAAGTTTAGAGATGGAATTCAAAAGTAAATTGCAAAAGCATATTTTAAAAAGTCAAACTCGCGAAGTTGTTAGCAATGTATTCGATATATGGAGGAAGAACAAAATTTGTAACAACAGACAAAAACCCCCACCGCCCACCATGAAAGCTTGAATCGTCCACTAGTGGGCGGTAGGGACCAGGTTGACGACCCCTGATCTAATACATGATACAGGCATTCAGAAATTGTACTTATGAGTTTTTGTCATCCTGTGTTATAAGAAAAAGAGAATCTATTGACATGGCATAGTTCTTCCAACTGTTATAATCAGGGCTCATAAAATAATTCAATCAAAAGTTTTACCAAATTACCAAATGTGAGAGATGTATATATACAATAAATCACAAGTGTCTGTGTCTGTCCAGCTGTCTGTCTACCATTTCAAGGCACTTCCAGACAGAATTATGATACAAAAATCAATATACATACAAACATCTACTAGCTACTACCCAAATTAGTAAGCAATTCTCAAAATGGGCCAAGGATTGAAACTGTGGACCATCTTCTAAATGGTAAGCTGGATAAAAAAGAACACAGGACAAAAAAGTTTCTTTCCACTAGTGTGTTCCAGGCAGTTCAAAGACCAACTTCAGTCACAGCCAAGATACCAAGCTATGTATGCGCAAGAGAATCTTATCTTCTAAATTGTAAGTCAGACACAAAAGTAAATACAAATATTTTATATTTACTCACATGTTCCATCAAACATGATAAACACTTCACCTACCAACTTTAACAAAGGATAACACAAAAAGTGTTTAATAACATTTTAAAAGACAAGACAAAATAAAACAGAACAAATGGTCCTCCCCTCCAAACGTACTTCAAAATCATGTACCAGAGACAGAATCAAGTACAAGGAACCAGCATTCAGACTTTTTTTTTACAAAAATCAATCCTAACTTTTAAATTTGGACAGTGGGTGATTAAGCGTGCTGAATCAGGTTTTACGTTAATCCTATAAACCTTTCTCAGACATGAGAATAACTTCTTTATAGCACTCAAAAGTAAAGACACGCCATTTATATAAGTAACATGGGAAACATCTAGTCTGACACAATGTGTTTAAAAATGTTGAAGATATTTTATCAGAAAAATATAACACATAACACACCAGTGAAAACTTACGTAAATCCTTAATTTAAAATACTGTTAAATTACAACTGGCCTTCTGAATTCTGAAGACAGGGTATGGCTGCACTGCACACGTTTTTCTTGGAGGTTCGAGGGTAGCTGAATGCATAGCAGGTTGCGGGATGCGGGAGACTGTCCGCACTGCACCTCCTCGTCGGCAGCGTGCTAGGTGCAGTGCGCGTAAGCAGGAAGGATGGCTCTCTTGAAGCTATCCAAGAAACTTTCATTGCTGGAAAACACAGCTTTGAAGCTTGATGACGTTATCTTCTGATTTGTGATGGGCGCCCGAATTCATTAGGAGAGTTTAATAATCTATATAGAGATGCACGGAAATTTAATGACTAATTTTTTGAGTACGTACGGATGTCAACAGCCACATTTGATCGTCTCTTGGAGAAACTGATGGACAATCACACAAGAAAAAACCAAATTTCTCCTGAAGAACGATTTGTTGTAACTGTGACACATAGTTTCCTGTTTCTTTAGCAACTTCTTCCCACTCTCTCCTCAACAACGCAGTATGTTTATGTAAATCATCGTTTGGATCCCACAGTGGCCTTCTACGAAACACAGCGCTGATCAAAACGTCTTCCACTGTCGTAGTTGCACTCAAGATAAATTACTCAAGGCTACACACTACTGATTTTGGTTGTATCCCGCTAGGTAGTGAGCGATTTTAACCGACAGGTTCGTTCTGCTAGCGGGGCGGGTAGCGGAGAGCTTCGAGGCAGGCGGGTCAGTGCGGCCGTCTACATAAGGTTTCTGTTGTTGGTTACAATCGCGTTCCCGCCAAGTGGCTCACTACTCTACAACCTCCAAGCGAAATACATGCAGTGCTGCCGTACCCATACTGATGCAGTGTGTATACGAGGTACAGAAGTCTTCGCACATGGTAAATTTGTGACTTAATTTCAAACATGTACATTAGCACAGCACTGACACAATAAAGAAACAAACACGAAATGACATCAGGTAGCTGTTGCTAGTCATTTCTTCCAGTGAATTAAGATGGCTGCCAATAATACTCAGAATATTTAATAACTGTTGTTATTTTATATCAAAGTACCTACAACATTAACATATTTGTAGAACTGTAAAACTGTTGTTCCCACAAGTTCTTTTTAGTCCAATCCAAATCACATTATATCCAATGCAGTTTAAAACTTAAAGATCCATTAGTCTTTTCTGGTACATTTGAAAACGATCTGTTAGATAGCTTAGAGAATAAAACCTTGTGTAGCAATAATGGTATAAAACAATTTTGTATGTAAGTCAGCCACTTTGACTAGTAAGTACAAAATGAGAACATTTCTTGAAATATACAAGAAGCTGGTATCTTGAGGTATCTAGTCCCACCCCCATCTAAATAATACTATATTTATCACTTATTCAATGATCAGTCAAAAAACCTTTCAGATGTAATAATTTTAATTCTTTAGACATGAAATAAAAATAAGAAATGGAATATGATAAATTAAATACATCAAAGATGCAATATCATGATGTAAATTATAGAAGTAAAACATCCGAATAAGTGAAAAGAGTACTTAAGAGGTCTGTAATTAAAAATATTTCAATTACCTGTGACCAGGTGTTCAAGGCAATGTCACTGCACACAACTCAATGCTCCACAGAAGTTACTTTGCTCATACAAGTTTAAAACAAACAGACAGCCACTCCTTACCTTCACTTATACCTTCTTTCCCACATAAAGAACTGATATTACCCATAAGTGAACTGATCAAGAATACATACCTCAGGGACATGCATGACTAAGAAATGTTGTCCCTAAAATGTATGAGAAGTTAATTCAATATGGTGGAGGCTGGTGGGAGTATGGGTTGTGTTGCTGGTTTTGCTGGTTGCCACCAGACTGCTGTTGCTGCTGAGACAGTTGTCGCTGTAGATGCGCCACCAGAGCTGGTGCTTGCTGGTTTGACTGTTGTTGTTGCGCCATCATCTGCTGCCTCATTCGCTGCTGCAAGTGGTGGGTCATGCTTAATTTCAACTGCATATGTCAGAAATAAACTGCTGACTGCGGTTCTTATGGTTCTTTCCTAATCCAGTATTGGCTGGCTTGCAATGTACACTCATTTAACAGGGGGGCTTAAAATAAAATATACCAATTTTTACACATTGTGAGGATAGTTATTAAATCTGTAAGCATTAGTCAAAGTTGGTGAACTATTTTCAAGCTCCTTGTAAAATATCTGAGTTTCATAAGTTCTAGGCCTTCTGTTGTTCAAAACAATCAGTAAAATACACATCTCTCAGTCTCGTAATGATTAAAGCCAACTGTTAGCCAGATGATGTTTTTGAATTATTGCATTACATCCAGAGCTGATTTAGCGTTATACTTAACGTACATGATTATCACTTGGTCCATGGAGATGCTGCTGCTGCATAATGTTACTGAAACAATTTTCTGTAGGATTTGACGTTTTCACAGCAGTGAGTCTGAAGATGGCTGCCTTCTGGGTTGTTGTGTCGTGTAGTCTTGTAGACGTTCACCGACGTTTCAGAGGTCCTTGCTGCTGCCATCATCAGGGTGATGAGTAACTTCATTGCCCTCATGATGGAGGTAGCAAGGACCTCTGAAACGTCGATAAACTTCTACCAGACAACAAGGCGCAACAACCCAGAAGACAGACATCTTCAAACAATTTTCTGTAATCATCTATCGTATATCGATATTCATTAAATCTAAGATCTCGTACGTAGACCAGAAATCTTACTTTACTAACCTCTGAAAAGTATGTTATATAGTAAACCTACTTCCTTTATAATTTCTTCTCATTTTTAATGCTTTCCCGCAACTGTCGTTTTCCCATATTCATCGTTTTTATTTCACTCCCTTGTCAAAAACGATGCATCGAGGTTTCACTGTACTTTACACACAACCAAAAACACATGATTGGACCATGTACTCAACAAACCTGCTGGAACTGCTGATTTTGTTGTTGTTGCTGTGTAGCATGTGGAGGTTGGGGTACTTGAGTCCCACCAGGTCCTCCTCCCCCTGCACGGCCATATGGAGGTGCTGCCTGTGGCTGACCTTGACCCTGTTGACCCATGGGACCACCCATTGTAGTCATTGTTACATTTGGAGCCTACAATAAATAAATTTTAAAAAAATAAGTCTGTCTGACTTTATGCTCTGCAGGTGCTTGGGGGTGAGAGGAGGTACAGCTCCTACTCATTCTTAACCTCAGTACTAAATGGAGGTGTGGCCAGCGTCACGCCCCGGCCGCGCTTTACCCCCAGGAAAGGACCCGGGTACCCACTGGATGTGAGGCTGGGTGGTCCTCAGTGCCGGTCTGGACGAAGAGACTAGAGGAAAAATCCTCTGCCCCCGTCAGGGATCGAACTCCAGTCATCCAGTCTGTAGCCAGTCACTATACAGACTGAGCTACACCGGCTCATGGAGCCTACAATACAAGATAAATTATGAATGGAGAAGTTTGATTTCTGCACTAAATGTAGTCTACAACCAGTTTTAACATGGTCCCATAACTATCTGATGGGACAGTACGATTTTTTTACAGGTTACCACAATGCTAACTTTACTGATGTGTCTCAAATTCATTTCGGTAAATTCAGATAATTTTAATCTACATAGCATTTTCACACACTGATCTACTTCCATCATGATGACATTATCTTTGGTGTAAATTTATCCCGATAAGCAGAGGCAGAAGAGAACATCAGTCAAACAAAGATTAAACACAACACCTTAAATTCAAAGTACATCTTAAATGTAGCTTCAAATTTAAGACCACACTTTAATGTACATGCCTATAATGTGAATTAACCATTAAGCATTAGGAATAAGATCAAATTTGCATTTAAATAATTCCACTAAACCAAACTAAAATTAACTAAATTAATTAATTTATCTAGCCTAATCAACCAAACCCAACCCAACCTAAACTAACCTAACCTAGTCTTCGACATTTTCAAAATGTTCAAGATTTCCAAATACTTTTAAAATTTAAATTTTTTGTTATTTTATTTTCAAAAGTTTTGAAAACTATTTAACAATTTTCTGAAAATTTCAAAACATTTGCAAAATTTAAATTTTTTGAAATTTTAACAATTTCAAAACAAATTTTGACTTTTTTTAACATTGTCTGAATTTTACTAATTTCTCATACATTTTTAAGATTTTAAAAGTTTCAAATATAAAAACTGTAAGAGCCTGGAATTCAAAATTTAAAACTTACGGCTAACTGAACAAACTTAGGCAACAAGCAGTTTGGGTCCCATCCCACAAAAACTTCAAAATGTTCACACTTGTTTTACACAAACAATAGATTGACATTGTTATACAAACCTGTAAGTATGGAGGTCTTGCACCCTGCTGCACTGCCATGGCTCTCTGCTGGGCTGTCATGCCACCTTGAGGGCCCATATATTCTCCTGCTCCCCTAGGCTGCTGGGGAGGAATGGGTCCACCAGAGCCCATCATACCTGGGGCCTGCTGCTGAGACACAAACCCTCCACCTTGCTGTCCTGGGAACCCTCCCATCATGCCCTGTCCAGCATGTCCCATCAACTGCTGCTGTGACACCATCTGTGACCCAGGTTGTCCTCCATATCCAGCATAGTTCTGGTTCATCCCTACACAACATGCAGACACCTCACTACTGCAAACCGCATACAATTATATCTTAATCTTATGATCTTGGAAACAATAATGAAAACCAGACACAGAATGTATTATTAAATACTTCCAGGTTCATATAATTAATGTTCTTTAGTATCAGCAGGGTAAATTAGGTTAGGTAGAAATTGGCCGCGCGGGCCGCTTGGTCGCTGGGACCGTGGGTTCGAATCCCACTCAAGCCATGGATGTTTGTCCATGTTTTTCTGTGTTGTCCTGTCCTGTGTACAGGTAGAGGCCTTGCGATGGGCCGATCCCTCGTCCAAGGAGTCCTACCGAATGTCCATAGATCAAGCCAACGAGAAGTTGGGACCCGCAGTGCTCAGACACTTGAAGAGCGGGTCGTTCCCAGTATCCGAGTATCCCAGTATCCAGTAGGTAGAAATTATACCATGACCACTTCCTTCCAAATCCTTTCCAATTCATTATTCACTATTATCCTCTCATTCAATGCTACATAGTCTGAGATACTGAAAAGTGTTAAATAAACTATAAATAGATATAAATAAATATTCATAAACTTCAACTGTAATAGATTTAAAACAAGTGTCCACCTGCAGACTTAATATAGCACTATGACTCCTAAGATAAGTATTTTTAATAGAAAATATGATGTCTCAAACCTTGTTGCATGCCTGTATACATGGTGGGACCACCCTGCTGCTGAGGGAATATTCCTTGCTGAGGAGGTGGCTGCATGCCTGGTGCGCCGTGCTGTGCTCGTAACTGCTGTCTGGCAAACCACACAGATTCAAACATCAGTTCTAACATTTCTAAGTTTTTTCAACTAGTATTCAGTGATTTTAACCTGACAGCTTTATGAAACATTTGCTTCTTCATTAGTATTCCTACAAACATGCAATTACACAAGCCAAGAAAATTGCTGTTATGACAATACAGCAAATTTCTTGTTCCAAGAATGAGTAAACACATCATAAAAATTAGAATGAATAACATAGATTTTTAACAATAATTTGATTCACATTCAGTTCACATGTGTGAGGTCACAATTATTCCATCATCTGTATGCAAATAGAAAATATAAGAGACCTATCTGAGATTTGAGGCTGTCATGGTAGTGATGGTGGTGACGGTGATGATGATATGAGTTTGGCAACTGTGTATACACCCCCTTATAAACAGCAGAGGTCATTTCATCCCTCTCAGAAACAGAGTACCTTATGAATTGCTGCCGCTGTATACTCTGTGGAAATCCTGGAGGCGGCTGCTGTGTTCCTAAGTACTGGTTTGATGGCAACCTCATCCGCAGCATCTGTGACAGAGCCTGTTTGGGATTTGACTGGTTCAGAGGACGCTCAAACCGTGGACCACCTACTGGTAAAGAATAAACATATAGAATCACCATTAATATGTTACAAATTTCAATGTTTGCAGTATGGTAACTTATGCTACCTTGTGACAAAAAATTAGTGGAGGCTTATGCATGGGGGGGTGGGGAGAGAGAGGACCACTCATAGATTTAATATGAACACAAAGGGAACAATTTTAATATTACATTTTAATTATTCTTAACACATTTACAAAGTCCTTCTAAACAGTATGAGGTTCCATAACGGATATAAGAAATTATCCCATTCGCTTTACAGCAAAGATATATTGTTTGTGAATGGATTATCACTCACTTCAATTAGCAAATGCTTGCTGAACATGATCAGTGAAATATGGCTTCTTGAGACGCAAGTTTCCCAACAAATAGCTTGCTCCCCATTCCCCTAATTGATTTTTGCAGCATTTTATGAAGAAAGTATCAGTACATTTTAGCCTGTCATGTAGTGTTAATCTCAACATGCTGTGTGACACAGATTATTACAATATTTACTACTTAAAACTGAAAGTTTCCAGAACTCTGCTAGAAGTCACACTTTACATGAGATAAACAGAAAACACAATAATTCTAGCTACTTAACACAATGTTATTGAGAAAAAATAGTGCTGTTTACTAAAGCTTCAAGCTGTTCGCTTTAAAATACGATATATGCACTAATGTAGTTGTTCAGCAGAAAATTAACAATGTTACCCTTTTGCAGATATTTGTCCCTAACAGGATTCTTTATTTTATTCAAAACCTTTGTAACATGGAATTGTCTGTCGAATAAGCAACTGCCTCATTGCAATTTCAAAATATTTAATGTGCATGCAACTTGTACCCCAACAGAACCCCGTTAGCGTTAGCAAAATTCCCGTTTCCATTTTAAGGCTCTGTTTACCATTTCCAGCAATGCGTTTCGTACGCAGGAATATTGTTATCTGGGAAGGGACGATGTCTTGCGATTGCCCAGGACTCCGCCCTTAGTTAGCCTTTTGGTTGGTGGTTGGTTGGTCATATGGATACATCAAGCATTTGACTCTAGAAGTAAAATGGGCATGCAGTGACAAGTATGCCTGCAAAAAAACAAACCTGCTGGTAACTGTTGTGATGAATAGTAGCCCTGCTGCTGCTGTTGTTGTTGTTGTTGCTGCTGTTGTTGTTGTTGCTGCTGTTGCTGCTGCTGGCTGTAGCTCCACTGAGACTGTGTTGGAAACATCCCTCCCTGGTTTGCGTACGTCAAATGTGGCACGGGCGGTTGTGGTGGTTGCTGCATACATTTCACCGCAAAGGAAAAATTTTCAATTACTTCAAAGTGATTCAAAGTGATTGATATCAATGATATTAAAATGTATTACTGAAGTATTTTTACAACTCTGTAAATGATCAACATTCTAATCAGTGAACACACATTATTAGGGTATGGATGATTTGTGATTAAGAACTAATTTTATATGTATCAATATATATTCAAACTGAACTAAATATTTTGCAGCATGCCATTCTAGGCATATAAGACATTATTTTCCAGGAAACAATAACCAATCAACAAACATTCATTTTCTATTTGAATACACAGTCCGCAGACCACTAGTATTCCACTACATGGCAAAACCTGTCTAAAATGAAATCTAGATTAAATACAAACATGAACTGAAGATGGCTGTCTTCTGGGTTGTAGCACCATGTAGTATGGCAAACGTTCACTAACAATTCAAAAGTAACTGTTGAGAACTCATCACCCTGGTGACAGAGGCAGCAAAAACCTCTGGAATGTTGTTAAACTTCTACAAGACTACACAGTGCTACACACCAAAATATAGCCATCTCCATACTTAATGCCATGAGAACTTCAAATCCTACTTTTAAATTTTAAAAAAGACTGAAAAGAAGAAATGTCAGGTTCCCTGGGATTTCACTGTAAACAGGTTTCACTGTTGTAATTACTGAACACAGCAACAAAAGTTCCTAAGGCAAAATAAATATTCTGCAGGGTTATAACATGCAAAACTGTATGCTGTTCAGTTACAAACAACCGTACTTGATAAATATATAAAAAAAGAAAGAAAAGGTGAGTGGTATTCAATTCTAATGGTCATACAAGCATCGCCAAAGGTCGTGATCAGATGGCATAGAAGGCATAACACAAGGGCAGGGGCTTCGTATGGAAACATTTTAATTAAAATTAACATGAAACTAATATCAATGTTCAAATAATAGATGCCACACCATTCACCACATAGCTCAATGGTGAACGAACTTGTATCTGCCACAGAGAATGCCAGAACACTTTAAAACATATGAGAAAGTTATTTTTGTTTTTCGAACACATCCATAGTGGCACACCTGTAAAAAGAAAATCCTCTCTAAACCTGAGAAACCCAACCAAAGTGTGTCATGTGACACCCCCCTCTCCCCTTGCTTCTGGTAAAGTCTCACCCATTCCTCACATCCAATAATGCTCCACACACACAAACCATCAACTTAACAAATACATTCTCTCATTTTTTTTTACCCATGAAATATATTTTATTATGCCTTATAGACCACTTGCCAACAACTTATGGCCAACTGTGCACATCAATGAAATTAAATAAGTGGAAAAATATTCACTTGGAATCAATACAAGTATTCTTACACTAAAATAGTATTTTGTCACATTTTTCAATAATGTAAAAACTTGAATAAAAATTTTCTTGGATATTATCCATCGTCTAGTAAATAAAATATAAAACGTAAAACGACATTTCGGAGATGGGGCTCTATCTCTGTCTTCAGGTTCCTACTCAGTTGGGCCCACTAGATAGAGCTAATCCCTATCTCCGGAGATAGAGCCCCATCTCCGAAATGTTGTTTTACATTTTATATTTTATTTACTAGATGATGGATAACATCCAAGAAAATTTTTATTCAAATGACTCATCACCATCGTCAAGAACTTTTAGATTTGATATAATGTAAAAACTATTCAAATAAAACACAGTTAAATCTATCAAAACATATAAAACTATGGACACGGGTGTGTAGATAAAAATACAAGGCAAAACTTGAATCTCAAATTAAGAAACAAAACATAACTACAGCTTTCAATACATAACAGTAAGACACCCAATTACAATAAATAATTTGTTTAAGAAAATTGTGTAATCAATAATGTGAAAATATAAATGACTAAAAATACACCAACATACAAGGAAAGAAATTAAATGCCATGTAATATTGACAACAGTTAAGCTAAAAAGAGGTAAAAATAATACAACCTATATAAGACGTGAAGCAAATGATTAAAATATTTAGGATGAATTTCTCTGAACACCTGCAAAATTTATGGTTTGATTTATCCCGCCAAATTATGAGCAGTTACCATAAATCTAACATTGGTAATATATTGTATATACAAAGCAATTCTTTAATGAGCAGTTCAGGTAAAACAAAAAAATTACAACAGATGATGCCGGACAGACGACGAAAATATGAACCTTGAGTCTCAGAAACCATGCATAGCTTAAATACAGAGTAACATTAAGAGAGCAACTGAGCATGCCTGACTCTTATGTATACATACACCACAGTCCGCCGCACCTAGACACTGGAATAATAGCAAACATTTCAGAAAGTTTAAACAATTTCATTTGCAATAATTAAATATCAAATGTTAATAAAAGCATGTATAGTAGAAGTCTGTTATAATAAGATTTCACAACATTTGGAAGAGATGTTGATATACCAATAAGCATGTGGAAAGGTAAAAATTATCCAAATCAAATAAGTTAATTTCATATTACCAATTTATACTGCAAAAGTTTTAATTAAATATTCTACACTAATGAAACAGTGACAATCTGACACAATGCATACTATTCAATGAAGTGACAGCACCTGAAGAAGGCCATATACACAGAAACATGTCATTAAGTTTTAAATGTGAATTTTTGATAATGACAAAAGTGTAGTAAAATTTTATAAGTCTTCTACAGCAAGCAAATACTGACCCAAATATTGTACCACCAGAAGAATACATTCTTCCTCTTCTTTACTAACTTTAATAAATCATTGTAAAAGACATGTGCTCCTCTTACACAGATAATGCTCTGATAATGATACAGTTAAACTACAGAATAAACATGTGATTTGTTTTGTGTTACTACGACACTACCAAGCAAGAACTAAAATGTATCAAAAGTGAGACAGGTGTATGCAGTGAAGTTTGCTGATAACGCATACACACTCAGTCATGGCACACACGAATGAAGAAAAGCGACAATCAAATGTGACATCTTTATATAGATGTGATGGAAGTTTTACAATTGACTGAAGTGAATTACAATGATGGTAAATGGTATAGATGGTGACTGGTGATACTATCAAAGATGAAGTTACTGAAAAAGAAACAGAATAAGAAAAACAAATGGGCAAAGATCAAGATGGGCAAAATAACACAGATACAACATGGAAAGTCATAAACAATGACACTGGACAAAGTGAACTACTTTCTTTGGGGAGGGGGGGTTTGTAATGAAGACTACTGTGAATTCCATACGTCAGCAACCTTATTCCAATGGAAAGTTAAGAAGTCCTGAAAATTTGTGCAATTTGTCAGTATTAATAAAAAAAGCTATCCACAGATTAAAAAAATATATAAAAATTCTAAATTATGGAAGGGGTGACTATCGTTCAAGTAATACTTGCTGTGAAAAGCATCTAAACGCTGCACAAAGGCACATGTTGATCACCCTTCACCCAATAATATCTGTGAATTTTTACAAATACATTAAATTAGAAAAACCATAAACTGCATCAAAACTGTACTTTAAAAGCATGTATATATACACACAATTAATGAAAGATAAGAGTAAGAGTTGAGAAATTTGTACATGCCTGTTCTATATATACCTGCACTTGCTGCGGCATGCCTGGCATTACAGGCTGCCCATTTGATGGAGCACTGGGTCCACCAGCTTTTGGACGTCTCCTTCGCTGGGCCTTTGGTCTCTTATTTCCCCCAGGGCCTCTTGGAGACTGGTCAGAAGAGTTCGGAGTGTCTGCTTTTCCATCATCCTTTAACTGGTTGCAGTACACACATGAACACTACGCTTCAGGGTTAGAAAAAGTTCACTCTCAAAGGAAAACAACGGATATAACCCTGAACCCCTATCTCCTTCAGGAAAAAATAAGCATTCATTAGCATACTTCAACATAAGAAACTGAATGATATTGAGGGCATCACGCCAGAAGGCCACATCAACAAAATGGTTGCACTTATTTGGTTTCACAAATGCGCATTATTAGCATTCATACACCTAAAGGTAAATGTATCTCTGCGTTTAGCAGCATCAGCATTATGCCTTCCTGCCATGACATACGTTCCGATACCTTGTTATCAGACCAAGTATCTCAGATTACGCACATATGTTGATATGCCCTCAATATGATAACAATAATAACAGTAACAGTAGTAATAATAAGATGACCAGATTATGGAAACTCTTTCCACATATTCTGAAATGCAGATCAAAAGAAAATTGTTAAGCATGGGTCACTTGTAAATAATGACAGAAATCAAAATATTATTAACTCTTTTGGGCAAAAAGTATTATTACATTGTTACAAAATTTATACATTCTACTGTAAAACATTCTCCCCCTTCAAATACTAAGTGGTAACTATAATTGGATGTCAGGGTCATCTGTTTCCACATTGAATTTTAATTCACTTACATTCACTATACCACCAAAGTTTTAAACACAACACGCATGCAATAAGACTAAATACAGGTCAACAGAAACAGAGAAGCTGGAAAAACATTACAATTCTTATTACCACAATGAACCACTGCAGGAAAGCACAGAAGGACTAAACTGAGGAAAACCAGGTCACAATAGCTACTGTTAATGGACAATGCAATATACTGAATATAGAGAACATGTAAATAATGATACATGAACTGAAAGATTATAAATGCTAAGGCTTAAGGAGTTAGCAAAGAACACAGAAAATGATTTATAGTCCATAATTATTAATTTAATGTCTCAATGACAACCATTTCAATAAAGAATAACTACTGCCCTAAGCACATAAATATTTTAAAACTTGGTGCCATACTAACATACGTAATTAGAAATTAGGAGACAATCATGTATTTCAGTCCTTTTCAGATATTACAATTACTCATTAGAAAGAACATTCTCTGAATTTAAGAAATATCTGTTGTACTGTATAGCAATGCCTTACTGCTATCAAGCATTTGGTCCCATTTGTTAACCAGACTCTGTAATGTAAACATTTTATTAGCTACTTTGTTTTCTTGTTCTCTACTTGGAAAAACAGAAGTGAAAACATAAAACTGTGAGCACTAGAGTACATCAGAGGACAGGCTATATCTCAAATTCTACAACTCTCAGTTCTCTATTTAAAAGTTACCTGGAATTTACCATCACAAATTGTTTCACAAATAAACATTTCATTAGCCCAATGGCTCCCCCTTTCATTGCTAGACTATGCTACTACAGTAACATAAATTTGAGTTTCCCTTTTAAAAGCAGGAATTTCTATATAAAATAAGGCAAGTTTAAGAAATAACTAATAAGTCTTTGTCACTTAAGTGAAGATTCAGAGGTACTGGGAAATAACAATAAACAATCAAAATTTAAATTTGCAGTCTGAAATGTTCACATAAACACTCATGATGACTGGTGGTGAATGATTATGGTGATATTGTTAATTAAGGACTCATCACATGGCAAATATAACAATGTGTATGTGTTTATAATTATGTTTTGACCTAAGAAAGAATAAGAGAATTAACCACATATTTGGTTTATGGAGTACCCAAGCATATTCTTTTAAGTAAAAAAAGTAAAGCTGTCCACCTCAACACTAGATGGGGGTCAGTGGTCAGCATCACCCCCCAGGAAAGGACCCCAGTATCCATTGGATAAGAGGCTGGGTAGGCCCCAGAGCCAGTCTGGATGCAGAGGCTAGAGGAAAAATCCTCTGCCCCCATCGGGGATCGAACCCCAGTCATCCAGCCAGTAGCTATTCACTATACTGACTGAGCTATACCGGCTCCTGCATATTCTTTTATTTAATTTTTAATATGCGTTTAATTTATTCAAGGCTTATATAATTGTCTTTTTCCACTTCCACAAACATTTTTCTTCCTCAATCTTCCCATTTTATGTTTCTTAAAGTCATATGATAGGAGCAGGTGTACCTCAGTCGGTACAGTGACTGACTATGGACTGGAGCAGGTGCAAAGGATTTTTCTTCTAGCTTTTACATCCAGACCAGATCTGGGGCCCATCCAGCCACCTATCCAGTGGGTACTGGGCATGGTTTCCTCAGGAGTAAAGTGTAGCCAGGGCATAACACTGACCACTCAAGCCCATTTAGTGCTGAGGTCAAGAAGGAGTAGGATTTTTATCTCCTCTGCACCCTCCAACTGACTTCAAGGCACATACTGGTGACAGTTTTACTATTACCAGTCATATTTTGCTTTCTACTGCAGTTAACACATTGAATGTAAGTCACACAGTATGAAAACAAAGAGATAGAATCAGTAAAATTCAGGCATTTAAAAGCCAAATATGCAGAATGTTTTTCTTATCACCCCTTATTTTTGTTACACAGTGTATTAAGTGTCATGCCCTCAGAAGTATCATACCCATAGTAATACTCCACCAAAGCAATGTATCCAACGGCTGCTGTCCACAATTTAAACTGGCAACACAAAATGAACTGAAATGGCAATTAAGTATCATTAATTTTAGAAAATTATAAAATAATCCGTAGTATATAAATATTAAACACATAGAAAATTATGCTTACTTTTTCCAAAGGAAATAAAATATGTTTAATAACAGAAAAATTAACATGGAATAAGTCCAACTAAATAAAATATGTGACAACATTACTTCCATAGCAATAAACATAAATTTCTTCCTCCTTTTCATTTATACCAGTCCCACCGCAGATAAAATTGGTTTGTTGATAAGAAATTAGCCACTCAAGAGGCTAAATACTTACTGGTTTCTCCTGAGGAGGATCAAGTTCTTCTGGCGGGAGTGGTGGTGGATCCAAAAAGTATGCTGGGCTCTTCAACAAAGAGTGAGTATGGTATTTTAAAAGTCTATGCGTGTCTTCATACCATAAAGGCTTACGTTCCATGCGAACAGCTCCAAACCAAGACCATGACAGAGGAGCTGGATTTTTATGACCTTCTAACAGATCCCAAGGACTTACTCTCTGCTTCTCAAATACTTGCAAACCCTACAAAAATATTCAAGTAATAATTAAAACCTGTAATTGTTGTTATTAATAAGGACTTTATGACCTGAATTGAAAGTGAGTGTTCACATACCTGTTTCTTGTCTATAGAATCAAAACCTGCGATCTTATTTCCTTTTGTATCAGTGAGACAGCCCATTGGCTGACAGACTACCACTTCCGCCGTCACCTTTGGCAATGGTAACAATTGCCGAACATGCTGAATTGATGGTGAGGAACGATCTCCCAATTCCTGTGAAATGAAAAGCATTTGACTTATCAAAACAATGATTTTAAGATACTGACTTATCATGCAAGTCAGTAAAAATATGAAAACCATTTACTTATTTCTTAAATGTTACAATTTGTAATAGTATTTGTGTACACGCCAAGTTTTTGAAGCAGATGGACAAGATAGGTTCAAATGCACTTTATTTCTCATTTCATAATTTAAATTACTTTCATCACTGATTCATTCGTTCTTTGACTCTGAACCTACACATCCAGAGAAAAGTCAGAATCCAATCACATGCATTACTGCAAGCATTCTTTATAAATACTAGGTGACTAGCATTTTCATCTTTTATGCGAACCGCATCTTCCACGAGTCTCACAGTACATGCAGTACGACAAAAAAATACTAACCTTTTTCAGTTTCTTCATGAGGTTCTGATAGTGCTTCCGATTCTCCTCCTTTTCAGACTGTGAATCTGAGACAAGTGTTGAGTGTATTAACGTTGCCAACATGTCTATCACAGTTGTAAATAGCTCCCTGCAAAACACATCAGGTAAAATAAATAATACTTCATTATCACATAGGTACAATAAAAAGACATGCTGAGGAAGGGAGTGTAGTATCATACCATTCAAATTCCTGGTGTATCTAAGTAATTTTCTCCTTCTCATTCCTCTAATTCAGCTCTCACAAGCTTCTTTTGTAAACACTCATTAGTATGAAACATGTAACTATTCTGTATGCTGGTCTGGTCACTTACGAATTATTATTAAGATCAATGACTGCGTAACTGATGAGCTGTACAAGAAGAATGGCCCAGTCTGTGGTAACAGCTGTATTGCGCTGGATTGTGTCAAACATTCCTCCAACAAGACTGAACCGCAACTGAAGCGCATCTTGCATCAGTGCTCGTCCTCTAGGGTCTTCATAATTCGACAGCCTTTCCTGTTCATATAGCAAATATCGCAAGAATTACATACCACTAACACATTTCTCCCTCAGTTAATTAAATGGCTCCAGGGGGTACCATAATAAATGCCTTATATTTAATATTAGTTTGTACGCATGACACATTATCTCACCGCAGTGATGGCCAAGATGAGAATTGTGTGTGCAAAGTGCATTATTCTTTTCCGCTTAATTTCTGTGAATGCTGTGGGGCAGAGATCAGACATTTCATAACCCATAAGTTTACATGGCTGATGTACAGGACAAAGAACCTAAACAAACTGGAAATATATATATGGGTTGATGTTGCAAGCACTTCACTTGCCCCTGTACATTTATGGACTTGGCAATGAAAGGGTTAATTGTTATAATTCCAAATGCACGTCCTTCTGTTGCGATTTAATGAACAAATGATAAAAAACTGAACATAAAAGTAGAGTAATTAAATCAATCACAAGCAACAAATATAAACCACTAAGCTCTTTCTCAAGTCTCAGTTCCATACTTACATCTTTAGACAGCAGGAAGAACTGATTAAGTTGAGAATGTAAAGAAGTAAGCAGGCCTTCTCGCTGATCATCTTGACCCTTTAAACAAGTCAGAACCAATGACAAGAATGGCTGATGGCTCAGAAGTGATGAACTGCGGTGGACATTCCGTTCCTTGTCACGGTTCTTTGATGACCAGTTCCCACTCTCAAGAACTTGTCCTTCAAAGTTTAATAAAATAATATTAAATACAAGAAACAACGAAGGAAATAAATGCAGAGCAAAACATACTGTCTATGTTCTGAAGACTTATCTAAATGTTTAATGACCCATGAAGCATAATAATAAAATTCAAATTATGCTCTATTGCTTACCTGCAACTTTTAGCACCCTGCCCTGCACCGCACTTGGTAGTTTGGACACCAACGGAGCCACGAGCCATATTGAGCCGGGCTTGCTTGGCCTCACGCCACTTCGCTTCTCTTCCTTGCCATCTGAACCACTGCTCACTCCACCAGTTGTAAGTTGAAACACATCAATAGCTGCTTTGGCCACTGTGTCCAACCACTGATTCAATTCACTAGAGCCAGGGGGAAACTGTGTGAACATCAGCTGGAGGTCCAACCAGGACATTCGTAATGTCCATTGGTCAAGATTCTGCAAAAAAAAAAGAAAAAATCTTTGCTCTGCCATAAGAAAATTAAACCATTTTACAGCCTGATGTATCACCGAAATAAATATATGTTGAAATACAAGTGAACTTGCTTGAATTTTTAACACAGTATATCTTATTTACAAAATTCTTTGGTATTTCTACTTTTTGGGTGCACTTCATGCTTTAGTGTAAGCAAATAATGCCTTATGGGCCCATCGGTGTCTGTCGGTCACGTCTTTAATCATATCGTTAAAAGCTGTGACATTGGATACCAATATTGCTTTGATATTTCCTTGGTGGTCATGTTGATGTCTCATGCATGATCTGGCATGAAGTACACCTTTAGAATGTCAGTGTACTCCAAAGACCGGACCTTTCCAATCTTGTTTTCTGTTTCTCTACACCATAAATTGATCATGCCAACCTCCAGAATCCTAGCAATAATATGTCTCTGGTCAAGTGATTCCTCTGTGGCAGCTGTGGTCTCTGGATAACAAATCATATGAAGAAGACGCTGAGCCTAAAAGCAAAACACACTAGTCAGTTAACATACCTAAAACCAAATATCAATCAACAACTGATGGCTGTTTCCTTCTTACTTAGTTATCATTAATAGGATTTCTTCACATTCTAGCATAAGCAGAAAACATCTTAAGGGGTCATCCATGTCTGTTTGTCTCTCTGTCACGTGTTTTTCCTATGGGGTAGGCATAACTTGAGAACCCACCGTTATGCAATAATGGGAAGTAACTGTGGGATAACCCAATTTTTTTCTAATGACATAGGGTAACTTACTGCAAGAAATACTTAAGGTGCAATAATGACTTGAGATCTGGCATGAAGAACATCTTTGGAATGTTAGTGTACTCCAAAGCAAGGTCAACAACATTTGCATTAAAAAATGTCTGGAGATTATACTGTTTCTTTGCATTATTCTAGTAAAGTATAGCATTATTATTCTTGTCCATTCTCAGCTTATTTAGTGCACTGTATTTTCCAGTGTTTCTTGAGCATATATTAAAGTTGGCAGCCCAATGCGTATAACCTTTTGTAAGAGTTAAATTTAACTCATTTTTTTTTCTAGTTGTCAATCCTAGGATTGGTTGGCCCACCCATTACGGGGGGTTTTCCTTGCGAAGATACCATGGTGGTTTCGCCTTGCCTTCTATGGCCAGTCTTTACCCACCAGACTGGAAGAGGAGACGCAGACAAACATCCATGCCTTGAGTGGGACTCGAACCCATGGCCGCAGCGGCCAGGCGCACGAGGACCATGCCTCAGACCGCGTGGCCACTGAGCCGGCATTTAACTCATATTAACGCATATACGATCTGTCAGAACTAATAATAATCTTACAAGTTCACTCACAATATTAAACCAATGCATTCGGCTGTGGATATCCAGATTACATATATTAGAGCCTGAAGGTGGCCCACTAAGGTCGGAGCATGTAGCTCTAAATTAAAATCGAATTTGTCAACAAATCTGCTGATATTGTTACGTGAGATGATGATTTCATCTTTTTAATTATATATTCTATTGTAATTCATGTACAATATTCATATCACACCTGTTTAGGTGTCAGCATACTGTCCAGTAGCATATCAGTGTGACAAAGCTCCTCAGGATTTTGAAGACATCGTTCCAACACCCACTCCTGACTACAGATCTGCCGCAGGACATGTTGAGCAAAGTCAGATAAACCTGCGGCGGTCTCCATTGTACTGGCTGTCCCCCCTACAGATGATGCTATTGGCCTGTTAACACAATTAACAAATAATGTCACATCAAAGGACAATCTGTAACACTAGAACTGGTTATTCTTCAACAATTTACCAACTTTCAAACATAACTTCTGAAGTAATTACCTAACAAAGTCTAAAGGGTAAAATTCTTCCCTACATACTGACAACAATTCAGCTGGTGATGAAATTCTGTCTTTTGTGGAACATAAAAGTTCACTACCATGTTTACCAGAACCTACCACAGAAATTTCTCTTGATCCAGATGAATCTACTCCACGGCTTCATATTATATTTCTCTAAGTCCAATTTAATATTATCCAATCATCTATGCTAAGGTATCCCAAGTAAACCATACACTTCAGATTTTTTCAACAAACATTTTGGATTTCTTATCCTCCTCCTCCTCCCCCCCCCATGTGTTTACAAGATCCACTCATCTTATCTTCCTTGGATTCAATCACGCCCATTAACATTTGGTAAACTGTACAAATTAGTTAAAGGATGCCAAGGTTCATCACTGTTAATACTAAAGCTCACCACTGGACATAATTTTGAGCCAGGGTTTCATCCGTGTACAATACCCATAACCTTGTCTTCCAAGATTCCTCTTTAAATCAATCAATCAGTCATAACTCAGTAGTTTGAGTAACAATTCCCATATAAGATAAAGCAAAACTGCACAAGAAACATAAAAGACTTTATTAATAGTTTTCAGTTCTAAAAATTCGGTATTTAAGTGCATCTGCAATGATCCTAACAAAGATTATGACTGAATAAATCAAAGAACAAAAAAAAAAAAAAACACAAGCTGTATTCCACAAGGTTAACAGAACAAAGCAATTTCTAACACAAGACATAAATATGGCTTCCATTCTAAGAGTGAAACATTCATTGAAAGTGGAACTCCAACCTAGTCATGCTAATAAATCGTGCGTTAAAAAGAAATTAATTCTGGGAACACTCTGAGACAACCCCTGCAACTTTGTCTATGGGCAATTCTGTCCCGTGCAGTTTTTGATCAGTGTATGATGAAGTGTCTAAGATCAAATCATTGCCTTTTCTACACACAGACATATACTTGATGTGATGCTTAAGAACAGAGGTAACTTCATGACTCGATGCTTAGTGCCATGTGCTTATTATAAATGATTCCTTCAAACAAATGTAAACATGAACCAGAAAAATGTAACCTCAAGTTGATTATTTAACATCTTCACACCTATGTACAGCACCAGCATCAAATGACACGTTTACGAATCATAAAGGATAAGGAAGGATGCAGTCAGCAGGACGGCAGCAGAAACATAAAGCCTAATTTACATTGGGAGAGTTTACTGGAAGCAAGTGCTTGAAGCCACTAAAACCTCAGAATATAAAATAGCATTTCCACTAAACTTGCAACTGGCCTTCAAGTAGAAAATGAAGTTGTTGGAGAGGTGGCTGCTTGTGTGTCCACTTGCTTGCCACGTAACCAGCTTGATTCATCCACCATTCCCATCTAAACAAGCAAGCACCTGCTTCCTCATCTGTGCTTTATATCATTTTACACTTTCTTGTATGCATAGAAGTTCCAATGAAGTACAGCAGTCAAAACCAAATTGTGTTTTTTGCCTGCATCACTAGCTTGTGGGTAGAAAGAAAAATGCATTTACTATGTAAACCAAAACACTACGTAATATGGCGAGCTATAAAGTATTGCAGCTGAGAAATAATGTTTATAGTTTGGACAGTGCACCTCCCCCCCACCCCCGATCACCTTGCCATTTACAACTAATTGATGTGGAATCTGCAGTATTACTGCAAAAAAGCCTATCACAAAAATAACCTGAAAAATGATAGGTTTTGAGAATTTTTACGTAGAATACTGCAAACTACTAGGCATCTAAAACCTGGCACAGAGAGACAGATCATAAACACACATAAAACTTCACGTAAATGAAATGCTGCCAGGCTTATATGTCTATAAGTGAAGCCATAATGTAGGGTCTTGAATGTAGTCTTTTGGACAACAAGTAACATACCTAAGGGTTACCAAATATCAGAGGTGACCCTCAACATAGTTACATGATTTCAATTTAGCACATACATACCATCCTGATAATTTCCCAGAACACAGAAGCAAACAATGCACAGAAAAGCAGAAATGATTTTTGCTTCAGTAACAGAAAACTAACAATCAATTAGTGTGGAAATATGGAAAGGAATGGAAGGCTAAGCAAACAAGCAACACAGAAAGCAATGAGCAAGTGACAGAGAAAAGACGAACCTTTGTCCGGCTTGTGTCGCAGGTTCCACGTCAACCACCCTGTGAGGTGAATCAAACATAACAGAAATATTTATGAAGCACGTTGCAATGTGTGTGTGAACTGAATAAATGAAATTTACAGATTCCATTTACTAGAACTGTAATTCATACCACTTAACTATGTAAAGTAGTACTCCCAGTCTCTGATTTTCAAAAACAAAATTTAGATTGTATACCAGATTGTAGGTATTTCTAAGTTGTAACAGTAACATTTTTAAAAATGGGTAAAAGATCGAACTTCAAAGCAAGGAATTAAAAACAATGTCATAGGCAATTATTCAGGTTATATGTTCCTACTTGAGTTGTTGCAACAAATAAATTATTTCCACTTAGCAGAAAGCAGACATTTTGCAACCATAACATAACTGCAACTCTCCCTGGTTACTGTTTGAAGAAGAGGATGAAGGGAAGGGGACAAAGAAAAGAGGATGAGAGAAGAATGGAGGAGAAGACAATATCTTTAAATAATTTGTTCCTCTGCTTCTGTAAACATAAAGTTTTCAGCTTGATCCACAATTTAAGTAGTGTAGGAGATCTACAGGCACCTGAGCCAGGATTATTCATACACTGAATGCAGTTGGGGCAGTTTTTGGTGTTAACACCATTATGGCAAACAAAAAAGCTCTTAAACTTGTATGAACATAATGAATGTCTAACAACGACAAAACAATAAATGAAATCTCAGATCTAAAAGTTTGTGATGATGGTGCATTTTTAAAATAAGAAGTTTTCTGGGTGTGTTCCGTCTAATAAAATCATAAAATTGAACGAAGTTTCGGAGATGGGACTCTATCTCTGTCTTCAGGTATACCTACTCTGTTGGGCCCAATCGACAGAGCTAATCCCTATCTGATGCGGAGATAGGGAACAGTTATTCATTGATATCAAAAGTGTTACATGGAAATGAAGTAAAACTTTCTAACTTGATTTCAGTTCAAATACTCGAAGAAACCTGTTGGGTTAATCACAGTGTACAGCATATTACAATACGACTACACGCAAGGTTTTGTACCAAACGGCAAAACTGAAATCACACTATTTGAAGAACATCCTGTAATTAGTTCTGAAATTCATTTATACACACAGAAACTACATGCCCTTTTCCTAATGGCTTAATCTGGCTAACAACTAACATGACCCCTAACATCATAAATCAATACAAAAGTTAGCATCGTAATGCGAAGTAATAAATAAAAATACGGAACAATTTAAATTGAATGTTCCAGTATGACTTACCCCAGATCTAGCAGCGGATCGTCCCCACCTCCTAGAATGTCACTTGTACCCAGGATATGACTAATACTGAGCTCGCCACCTGATGAACCTGAGATTGGAGGCTTATTGCTGCAACTGCCAGTGCTAGATGAATGCATCTGTTGTGACTGCTCTGGTTTGTTCTTGCTGCTTGGGGTCTTACCCTCCCGTGCTGTTGCATCTCCCACTACTAAAATTGCCTACAACAAACAATGATAAATCTAAGATACATCTTCAGACTCGCCGCCATGAAAACCTCAAATCCTACTGAGATATAATGTTCTCATTAGTGTGGGAGGTGTGCGTGTATATTACAATATAACTGGAATTCAGTTGTCTTCATATATGTTACATTTTCATGTATGTGACCTTGCATCATACATCTGGCCACTGAAACGGCAGACACGCTTCAAAGAGTGGTTCAATGCAGCACTGTTGGGCAGGTACACAGAATTATGTTCCTTTTAAATCTTCCAGTTCTACTTCAGAAAATAACCCCAACAGTTCTCTCCAGAACGTCTTGTTGATGTCATAACAGGCTCCTCAGTCTTACCTTAAGAACAGCAAGAACTGGCCCCACTCTTATGTTGTTGTGGGCAGCAGCTAGCAGGTGGCGATCACAGCTCAGTTTGATACTGTAGCCAATACTGGTTGAGGCACAGGGTATGGGGTGTGGTGATGTGCCTGTATAGAAGTGCAATGCATCAGCAAGGATTCTTACCATGAAGACATACATTGCAGAGGATGGCTGTCTTCTGGGTTGTAGTGCCATGTAGTCTAAGAGTAGTTTACCAATGTTTCAGAGATCCTTATTGCCTCCATCATCAGGGCAAAGCACTTGTACAGTACTACAACACAGAAGACAGCCATCTTAATATTTTCTATTGTTTAGGACTCAGCTTCATGGCAACAGAGGCTGGCAAAATGTAGGGGAAATGAGGGGGAACTGTGCCTGGCTTCCATTCCTCACAGAGTCGCAAAACTGAGTCCCAAACAGTACATAAGTCTGCATGACAATCAAATCAATAATCTATCCCCAATCAGTAATGTTATTCAGTAAGATACAATACTGTGCATTTCTTAAATAATCAATTAATAAGCTGGTGTTGAACATATTCATTCTTTGGGTTCTGAGTTTGATACTTGGTCAGATGTGTGCAGATTTCTTCTGCTTACCTATGCCAAAGATTGAAAAAGAACTCTGAGAAAGTGAAGAATAATATCCACTGCTATCTTATAGAAATAAAAGCAATCTGATAACTGACCAAGTGAATAGAGGGCAGGCTGAGGGCACTCAACAGTCTTGAATAATCTTAACAGAAGATGGCAAGTCAGCCTGGCTCCAGCTTCTGCTTCTATATCAGCATCACCTCTACCTGTAAGTTAATGAAGAATAAATATAACTGTACATCCTAGATTGCCTTTCATCTTAAAAAGTGAGAAGCAGAAAACATTCACAAATCTTCTTATAACTTTAGATTGTGAACTTATGGATGTGACACCATGTAATCATGTAGGTGGTTACCATTGTTTTAAAGGAACTCAATTCTTCCATTTCCAGAATATGAAATGTCAGAAGCCACCTACATGAGTATACAGTGTCACAAAGCAGATCACATTCTAAACTTTCACAGCCTAGAAGATGGATGTCTTCTGAGTTGTTGTGTCATGTAGTCTGGTAGAAATTTACCAACATTTCAGAGATCCTTGCTACTTTTGAAATGTTGGTAAACTTCTAGCAGACTATAAGGTTCTACAACCTGGAAGACAGACTTCTTCATACTCACTGCCATGAGTACCTCAAATCCTACTTTCATATCCCAATTAAAACCTAAAATCTATCCTTATCAGACACAAAATAATCTTCTGACAACTACCTACTCTTTGAAAAATGAATTTAAAAAGGTACACTTATAAATATAAAATCTTTGCCACCTCATAATCTGTGTTACTACTTCACAATGCCTAGTCAACATAAACTTTATGCTAGTTCTTGAGTGGGGAAACGAAACTGGGTGAATTACATAAATTTGTTTTGTGTCCCTTTTCAGAGAAGCAGAATACTATTTTTGTAGAGTAAAAGTCTTGTTTTCAACATACGGCAGCATAATAAACTTGATATCATATTCTTGAGAAAAATAAATGACACTAATTACTGAAAATAGTGGCAGACCATGTCTCAATGAACTGTTGCTATGAACATAAGCTACGTCTTCTAACCACACTTCCAAAGAATTATTGAAAAAAAATGTAACATTCAAAAAGTGAACTATGGAAATAAAATATGAAATAAGGAAAACATAGATGTAAGACTCGTTTACCTTCATTGCACGCCTTTACTAATGATGGAAGTGCTATGTGGACCACAAAATCTTCCAATGAAAAACAATGTCGAGCTGGAATAAAATTATTCTATAAATATCAAAAACTTGTTTCTAGTATGAAATTTAACTGAATATAGAAATAAATTAACATAAATAGTAGCCAGAGAGTAAGCAAAACAGCAGTACATCTAGACAAGTACTGAGGTTTAATTTTATTATAGCTCTTACTAAACATTTATAAACAGGATAACAATCACTTCAAAGTTATCATTAATATGCAATACAGCCAAAGAAATTAATGGAGGGAGGTAGTGAAAAAAAAATTCTTTTCTCAGTTTCTCACATTTCCACCAGTGTTGTATTACTCCAAATCTTTTACAAATATAACCATTTTTA
>NW_019060653.1:472203-493412 GCF_000696155.1 Zootermopsis nevadensis | reverse complement strand
GAGTAGGAGCTATACCTCCACTCCCCCCCAAGTGCCTACATGGCGTATAGTGGTACAGCTTTATTTTACTTTACTTCATAAAAATATACTAATAACAAGTAAATTACTATTGTACATCTAACATTAATAGAATACTCACTACCCTGATAACAGAGGCAGTAAGCACATCTTAAATGCCAGATATCTTCTACCAGACTCCATGGCGCAACAATCATGCTCACCACTGTGGTAACCTGAAATCTCATCTATTAAAACTTTTCTTTTAAACATATGAGAAGATTGCTGGTTACAATTACCTGGATGCAGACATCTATAAGGCCATAAATATTGAACGCTAATTCCATTAGGTCAAACAAAAAGGCAACATGTTCCTGGACAGGTAAGTAGCTGGAAGGGCCACTAGCAAATGAACTCAACATTTCTATCACTGTCAATGCACACTGCCATGTGACAACATGTCGGTCACAGTATGAGAGTCCTTGTACTTTTGCTGTAGTTGCTTCAAAGCTGAACTCAACACGCGAATGTTTCTTCAGTTTTGCACCTAAACAAGAAACAGGGAACAATTTCAGTACTAAATTATATGTATAATACATAAAACTGAGTGAAGGCAGAATCTTGAGCTCAAAGATTAAATTATACAAATCTAATGTTGTGTTACACAGCATAAGTGCAGAAACATCATCAGTATGAGGAGCTTCATATCTTGTACTCTTCACAGAGTATTATTAGGGTGAAAAATCAAGGATAATGCACAATGGATGCAAGCCAGTTTCCTGCACATGTGTAAGGTATGTGCAAACAGAAAGGCAGTCAAAGAAACATTATACCATGTACTGTCAGGAGGATAATACAAACTATGCTTTTAAAATTATTTTAAAATTTTACACAAATCTTAGCCTTCATGTTTTACTTGTCACAGATGAGGAGGTAAGATTTTTTAGTTTATCAAATGGTGGTGGGACATTTAACTGCCTTTGACGTTCAAAGAGTTGAAACAAGCAAAAACTGAAAACAACATAAACTTCAGATCAATACTAAAGTGAATAACCTCTATAACGAAGACTTCTGTCTTCTGGGTTGTTGTGCTGTGTAGTCTGGTCGATGTTAACCAATGTTTCAGACGTCGCAACCCAGAAGAGAGAAATCTTCATACTCACCGCTGTGAAAACCTCAAATCTTACAACCTCTATAACCTTTATATGTACACCTACATAATCAAAAGTAGGTGCTGTCATATTTTAGTAAAATCACTTTCAATATAATGTACCTTCTGAAACATCAATACTGAACTTCTTGCTAAAAAGTCTGCAGAGCTCTTTAGTTATCTTCTTAATAGTATGTCGAGCCTCATCTCTGATTTTTCCAACTCCGTACAATAATACATGACGCTGATTGCAGTCATGGAAGCTACAAGGTTCATCCTGCAAAATCAACTGAAATTAGAGAAACAGATTCCAGAATAAGCTGTGTCAAAAAGATATTCCTACTCATACACAATTTTTTTAATACGATATTCAGTGATGCAAAGAAATTATCTCTGATTGCTAAAAATCAGCTGATGATTGTCCTTCTATCTCTCTGTCCCTGTGACTAGCTCATCCAGAGATCACAACAGATAGGCTTTTCTGTCCTTTTCTACCATTTTTTAGTTGAAGACAGATGAATAATCCAGATTCCGAAACATTGCAATTCTATAATTTTATAATTAGATGATGGGCAAAGTCTAAAACAACAATTTTACATATTATACTGCACCATCATCACAAATCTTCAGACTTCAACTAGAATCCTTCTTTATTTACTTTCATCACACTCTGCAACATGCACAGTAATGCATTCCACAATTGCCTTTTTAATTTTACTGGCATATAGTGAGAACCACGTAAAACCATACCAGTGGCAGAGGAAAGTGTGTAGTATAAAGCAGATGCCTGGACTTCATCTCTCCTGTTTCTGCTCTCTCCACTGGAGTAACAGAAGCCATTGGTGGAGCCACCAATGAGCCAGGAGGCACGCCATCATCTTTAGGAGAATCTGGGGCATCCTACAAAAATTCATAAAAAAATATGGGTCATATAGCTCATATAAACTGTTAATTAGATTATTCTGTCTTAAGATAAGGTCCAGTGTCAGATTTTTGTGAAAACAGTAATGAAAATTCAGGTTCTGTGAAAAGAAGGGACTTCACTGAATGAGTATCAGCTTCTTACAAAAGACTCTGCTTCATGAATTTGGTTAGTTAGTAAACAAAATAGACAACTTCTTCTGTTGTTTATTATTCTTTCCCTCTTAATATAAACTATTTATTAATTTTTCTGATAATAAAAAATATATGTATATCACGCTATCAAAAACTGGTAAATTAGGGAATCTGAAGAAGTGTTACTGAACCACTGTAAGTCCTGCAGCTGTGCAACACAATTATATGTTATAGGAATTATATGTACATTCAAGACATATACCATTAAGTGTTTATTCAAGAATTACTTTTGTATCCTGTAACTGAAAAAGAATTAAGAACAGAAAGTAAAATAAAAATAGTAATACTTCATTTTAGTGGAGCAGACTATCGATCACAGCGAAGTTTCTTTGCAAATACCAAAATAAAACAAGCTTTTTCTTTTGTGACAGTTGTGTTGTCTTTATTACATTGAACTCTTCAAATTAAGGGCAAAGGACTGCACTGTCGTGATTTACAGAACGTATACACAAGCCTAAAATAATCTTACCAACGAATTTTGCTGCTCCTCCTTGATATGCTGCAACAGTTTGTCCAAGTCATCATCAATCTTACTGTCATCATAATCCATGTTCCGACCATGATCCTGCAAAAAAAAGTTAAATTCTCATGTAAGAAACATTATGAAGATTTCTGTCTTCTGGGTTGTTGCGCTGTGTAGTCTGGTCGATGTTTACCAACGTTTCGGAGGTCATACTGCCTCCGCCATCAGGGCTGAGATGTTCCTTAAAATGGTGAATTTTAACCAACAGTTGATGTCACATCACAGCCCTGATGATAGGGACAGAGATGGTCTATCAAAAAATGATTTCTAACAAACTGACAAAGTTTATGGCCCAAGAAGATTTTATTGATGTATAATTTTTTTACTACAGTGCAGACATCCACCCTTGATCTTCAAATCTCATCATCAATGTAAGCCCTGAATTTAAAATCCCAACAGTGAATATGTTAATATTACATATTAAATGAACCTGTAACTGTATGCCAAATGTTTCCTTTGTTCAGATAACAAAAATAACAACCTGAACATCCAACTTGCTAGGTTTCAGATCAATTCCAGGAAACAAGGATCCGTCATCATCTTGTATGCCAGAGTTGTTGACCGTTCCCCTGCTCTCAGCTGGAGTGGCAGGTTTGTTGCTGGTTGGATGATGAGAGCTGGCCATAGTTGGTCCACCCGTGTTAAGATCTCCACGAGAGATAAGCGTGCACATGTACACGTCATGAGAAAATATGTCATGGCGTATCAGTTCAGAGAAAAGGTGTACCAGGTTTGTAAACATGGCACGGTTCTGTGCACTTGGGTTATCTTCTGCAACAAACAAAAATAATATATGTATACACACACTTGCCAGAATTATAAAAGTACCAAACATCCCTTTATTCTACATCTGTAAACTAAATTAATTCAAATAAACTTTGAACAGAAATATTGTAAAATCTCAAACAATTGGTAAATTTGGCTGTGCACTCAGAAGTTTTGTCAAAATGTTCTGTAAAATGACTGTTATATGCAAAAAGGATCGAGAGGAAGCAAGAAGTTTTGCATAAGTCATAGAGCAGAAAGTTTTAAAATTTGTGGTAAAAGAGTAGGAACACTAGAGTCCACAATGATCATAACTGAAGCATTAAAACATCTAAAGAGATGAGATTTCTTTACGCTACTTGCCTTCCCAGAGCCATGGTGGTTAATCGACAAAGTGGACAAATACTTTCAGACAATTACACACCTACACTAGTTTCAAATAATTTATTTTGAGTTATTCAACTGTTGCTACTCTTAAATTACTTTTTATATAATTTGTATAATGTTATTATTTTTGTTTCTAACATGTTGCTTTTGTACATTTTGAGAAGTTTAATAATAATTACAGCATTCTCACCTAAAACTGGAGCATCATTATCCAGGAATCGCATGAGAAGGGGCTGAAACACAGGAAGTCCAGTTGGTGCCCCATTTCCTGATGAAACAGAGTCCTTTTCATCTGCAGCATCGACTTCCCCAGACATGAGATCACTCTGTCTCTTCTCTAATAACTTTGCAACAGCCATGGCTCGATGTTCACCGGAGCGCTGACTAGACACTGCCCATTCACACAAGATCTGGACAACAGCTTCATCTTGAAGAAGACTCTGTAACATCCTTCGCATTATTTTAACCACTCTGAATCACTGCTTAAACTTATATAAGATGCATGCTGGTTGTACACCATATTCCAGCAATCTAGTTTAATTAATATAGATTTTACTAAAAGTATGTCAAAGTAGTTTGCCATTTAAAGAAAGGTTCAAAGGGTTAATGGTTACCTCACACATCTTAAAAAATTCATAATGGAATTAAAGTTGGCAAAATTATAATTTTATGCATTCAATACTACAGAGTTTTATATATAACAGAACATTCAAGTCCTGGAAATGAAGCTCCTATATAAATACAATGTACTTTGCTAGGACCACCATGTTCATTTCTAAGAGGTGCATAAAGGGGAGTAGAAACTGGTTCCACTTCACTACACTCAGCTCAGCTCTGAATTAAAAACAGTATTCTGAGACAAGAACATTTCATTGAATTGATCTGAAGGCTGAAGGCGAAGGTAAGTCAAAAATAGCAGAGCCTCCATAAAGTTTAATCTGTGATCACACAACTAACAAGCACAGTATACTAGATTCAGTGCAAGCTTATATTCTGTCACAGTATTAGTACATAGTACTATGCGCAAGTGTCATTCTGTTATTTATTTATTTATTTTATTTGTAATGTTCTGTCTGACGACAGGTCCATATGAACAGGATCCTTCCATCCTTTTCTCGGACTGGGACCTGTTCATATACGTTCTTGGCAGATGATCCAGAAGTGGTTTGCCATTGCCTTCTTCTGTGTGTGAATGGAGTAATTGTTGGAATGCCACGGAGGAAAACTCCGTGTTGCCTAGACCACGGCCTTGCCCAACACAAGTTATAAATTCGGGCACCGCCGGGAATCGAACCCGAGACCCCAGGATTACAAGGCCAGCGTTCTAACCGCTAGACCACCGTGGCTCATTCTGTTATATGTTATATAAATACTTCACTGCCAAAAAACAATTATGTCCACGTTTTGAAATACATGGGGAATTTTTTACAAAGATTACAAATGTTCTTTTGCTGATCCTACTTGCAATTCTTAAAATTATGCAGAAACATACATACCTCAAAATCACTGTTAACCTTACTGCTGGAGGAAATGGATCATGAAAATCTGATTTACTTATCTGTATGGATTAATATATTCACAAGCTGAAAGAATTTGCTGCACAACATCCAAACACATTTGAAGAACTTGTCATTATCCATCAATAAGTCACTAAGATGGTAAAATTATCTGCACCTGTAGTAATTTGGCATACATTTTATGTACCCAAAATCAGGGTCTTTGGTTCTACAATTCATAGTACCTGAGAACTTCCTCTTCACTTACAGAGTCTAAATGGGCCTGAAACCACGCGTGAACCGATGCCAGAGCCGAGCTGAGCCAAGATGCGTTGCATGAAGCAGGACCAGTACATGCCCTCATTAAGACATGTTCTGGCCACTTGCATGTACATTCAAAGTATGATTATAAATACACTTACATAGTCTGCTCTGTTCTCTCTTAACGGGTCTCCACCGCTGGTTCCATTATTTGAAACGGTACTATTACTGCCATTGTTGCTAGTGTTGCTATTATTCCCACAACTGGTACCTGTCAAACTGGATTCTTTGGTTCCAGGAGGTGAGAATATTTTGGCATAGAGTGTATCAAGGGAATTAGTAGCATCCATCCTGTCAAAACTGTGCCTATCCAAAGCATCAAGTGCAGTGAGAACCTAGAACATTTTTGTCAAGATTTTTCACTTAGAATAATAATTATACATAACATGATGATGCTGAAGTATAAGACTGCTTGACAATGTATATTTTAACCTGTAACATTACTGACCTTACTCGTCGTTCGTCCTGCAGATGACTGTTGCCACTTATCACAAGACCAACGTCCTTCAGCCGCTCTACTTCGATTGCGAACATGATCCTCAGCTGCACGCAACTGACGTCTGAAGAGAAGGTGAAGAATTATTTGAGGAAGAAGATAAATTATTAAATTGTCATAACCAATGATTTAAAAATGTAGAACCTTGAACCACACATGTAATTATACACAGTAATTCATAACTGAATGTCTTAACTTCAGGATCTTATTCCTAAGGTCATTCCGTCAGAAATATCACACATACCAAAATCCAGTTCTCAACGATTATGAAGGTCATTCCGTCAGAAATATCACACAAACCAAAATTCAGTTCTCAACAGTTATAGACTTATCATTACCTGAATGTTAAAAAAAAATTAGAATAAGCAATATTTTGGCTCTTGGCCACTCTCTGTCACAATAATACAGCAATTATACACAGTAATTCATAACTGAATGTCTTAACTTCAGGATCTTATTCCTAAGGTCATTCCATCAGAAATATCACACATACCAAAATCCAGTTCTCAACGATTATGGACTTATCATTACCTGAATGTTAAAAAAAAATTAGAATAAGCAATATTTTGGTTCTTGGCCACTCTTTGTCACAATAATACAGCAAACCTACCTAACTGCAGGATTGGTGGCCCTCTGAGGCATTGGAAGTGTTGAGGGCGAGCAAGGCAGATGGTCTAATGGTGAACCATTCAAAACTGATGGTGATTTGCCCTCTCCTACACAATTCCATACAAGGGCTGTTGGGCAATCAAGAGTTATTGCCTGTGGACAATGAAAAATATGGACAATTATCTCAGCGGCTCTCTATCTCTATCTCTCTTAATATTTACTTGTAAAAAGATAACCACAGCCACTTTTAATCTTCCTAGACACTCAAACGACAAACATGTTCAATTATAGAAACTCTCAATACGAAGTTTGTTCTTCCTCACTTTCATCAGTGCATAGGTCACATCATCAGTTCATCTGCCGACATTTATCTCTTTCATACAAAATAATCGGCGCAGGCATGCAGTCACAAACTCAAATTGTGTGTTAAGTTTCTCACCAGAGTACTATCAGGTTAACACAGTGAAGCAAACTCAGAAGAAAATGCAAAATTAAACCAACCTGTAAAATAGCACTCAATCCTAATACCAGATCTCGGTGATGTGGGCAGCTCATATATTCATTAAAAGTCACCATTAATGGGTTAACTGGCACCATCTGTGTTGGTCCTCCTTGTGATAGTACACCACTGTAACAAAACATTACACAAGAAAGTTTGCTCCAGTGACATATGACAGTTCCTAATTCATAGTATTGACCTATCCTACCGCACCCTCCTCAAAAACAGAAGCATAAAGACAGAAAAATGCTGATGTTAAAATTAAGAAATTGTACTTTCAGTGACCTCACAATTCTACACATAAAGACACTTTATCAGGAAACCTGGGATACCTAAGAAGACAATATTAAAATGGATATGAATGAAATAAGACTTAATTCATCAGATTTGGGGTTAGAATTAGTGAAGATGACAATGAACCTTACAATTTATACAAAGACTGGCAATAAAATTAAAAAGTATTCTCATTAAATAAATGTTACATACCAAAAAGAACCACATTTTTGCTTAAAGCTGGCCATGGCAGATGGTAAATAGTGGCAATAAATGCACACTTATGCTCAAAAAAAGCTAAATGTATGTAGCACCAAAATGTAAAACAAAAAATTAAATTTACTGTAAATACATGCATCTAAGAAAACAAGTCAAAGAGACAGGAAAGTAAAATACATTCCATCCAATTGTCCACGCGATATACTTGTCTTCCTATAAAATCCTTAATTATGCACTTGTGTAAGTATTCTTTGCACAGTATTTATGACATATCTGCACGGTCAAAAATCTTTTGATAGTGACATGGTAAACTTACATATTTCCTGGCAAGAGAGGGCTCTGTGGTGAAGCAGATGGTGGCAATGCCGGTGAGGAGGAAAAAGCCATACTGACAGCAGCTGTATCACTAGCCACAGAACACAACTGTGCAAGCTTCTTAGCACAAAAATAAGCTAACTTGCGAGCCAGAAGCTCTGAGTGCACAAACTCATCCAGATATTGCAATGCAAGGGGTAACACGAGCTTCAAAATCCCATCATCTGATGGAGTGGATCGCATCTTATCCAACAGCTCCAATATCCACTGAAGAAATTCCTGCCGTTCAAGGAGACCTTCCTGTGGAATCAAAGTCAATACAAGGGTGCAATATAATAAACACAAATGAAGACACAACAAACAACCAAACAGAAGTAAGCATTTCTTAATCTCTTCCAGCAGGAAGCATTAATGCACAGTCCATACAAGAGTACTTATATACGGTAGATGGATACTTGCTGGTTATCGGGACACAAAACGGGAGAGTCGAATATCTGGACTTGCATTGGACGGAAAACTGCACATGCGTATCAGTATACCCGTATACTCGGTTGTTCATGTGGCGGCATACAAATGATAACAGCGATATTTTTAAAACGATTCTAAAATCTATAAGCAAATTTTGGCCTCCGGCGACAGGTTTTAACAACAATTAACATCTCGTGCATATCCAAATAAAATATAATAATTTGTCATTTATTGAAATAAAATATAATAACTTTCAAGTATATGTCATTTATCCACACACATTAACCTAACCTAACCTAACCTAACCTATTTTTAAAGCGATGTGTCCCGATAACCCACAAGTACCCGGTAGATGTATGTCATCCTGTATTCTTCTTGCAGTCATTTCTGTACATTTGTCTTCTACCAGTAAAGAGTTTCATCTGCAGATACAATCAGATCTTGCAGAATATCATGAGTGATCACTATATTGCCCATGTAGTCTACACCCCTGAATATATTTTTCATACAGACATTATTAAACACTTAAATGCTGATAAAATCCAGCATCAACTAATCTGAATAATAGTCATCACTTGCCTCATAAAGATATTTGGCCAACTGGATACAATACTGCCACTGCCGTTGTGCCAGTTTCTGATCCTCTGTCATGGTAGGTAAAGCTGCACTGGCAGGGGTTTGCGTGGAATTTACAGCTGACGGCTGGATTGTACTACAAGCAGTGCTTGTATTTACACTTGTATTTGTACTCGAACTTCCACTACCAGACGGTACAACTGTGTTTGCTGAAGAACCATTGTTCACTGAAGCTCCGGTAACACTACCACCGCCAGCAGCATTGTTACCACTTGTGGCGCTACTTGTAGTACAAGTGTTATTACCACCTGTACTTCCACTGTTATTTGCAGTGTTTGCAGTCCCACCACTTCCATATCCACTAAAATTTCCTCCAGACTGATGGTAGAAATCCTGAAGCTTGTTAAGTTGGTCCTTCAGAAACTTAATAAGGGTGGCTGTCCATTCTGCAAGGAAATTACACCGAGCTGGTAACACTTACAAAGAGCAACATATTGTTTTATATGGTCTTGAAATACAGCAAATTAACATTTCTAGAATAACTTAAGGAAAACTTAGTTACCAGTTACTTCCTGTAACACAGAATAATGCCCTTACCTTGAGAAGGATCAGACAGTTGACGTTTCTTAATCTTCACTTCAGACACAGCCACTGTGTACGCATAACTCAGCTTTATAAACCATGCTGCTCGTAGCATTGGAACCTGATACTCGCACAGCATAATGAAAATCTCCTCCTTCTTGTTAAAATTAGGAGCCTAATAAAAAATATGATACAATTAAATCTGTGAAATGTGGTGTTACACTGGTATTAGAAATTAAAATATCATGTAAAATTCAAACCAAATATCCACATTGTTGACTTGCTACAAATTAAATTTCAAACAACAATTTTCTGTTCCATTGTTCCAACCATATGGCATTTAATAACTAGAGAATGCCTGAATGGGAATTCATAAAATTTGGTACAGATGTTAAATCACAAGTCACTAACTACTCCAAATTCATAATTCATAATGTCTTACACTGTGTAATACTATAGCAACAGACGCCATTAACTCAAGAGGTGGAATGATGGTGAAGCCATCACCTATGACAAATTGCACAACACTGTTGGTATAGATCTGAACATGTAACCCCAAAATTCGCTAGCCTTACAACTATGTCCACCTTACATCTCAAACCATCATGTGGTTTTACCCAAGTTATATATAATTTTCTACAAGACATGTATAAAGTGCATAAAGATGAGACTGATACATAAATATAATCACTGTGAAAATATAATCACACTGAAAGGTGGATGATAGAATAAATTCTGCTGAGATCAGAACACAGATTTAGCTAAAACGAGATAATTTGCTTTAGGCCTTACCTTTTTTGATAAACTGCTGAGAGGTTTGCTGCCAGCAAGATCTTTAAACCAAGCTTCAATAGCATTCTTTGTCCTTGCTGTAGCTGGCCAGAAGTTGTCTTTGGGGTTTATTTGTTGACGTTTGCGTCCTGTATCTGGCAAAGTATTCAATTCCTCTTTCTTTGTCAGAATTGCATTGAAATAAGCTCCAACCTAAACAACAAAAAAACAGATATTATAAATAATGTTATTTATTTTTAACATGATAACAAAATTAATAAACAGCATTATTCTATAATTATACATACCTTTGAAGCAGTAATATTGCAATTTCTAGCTGTCCCAAATTCATCTGAAAGCTGGGGCACAGTAGTAAACCCATGCTTTACATTTAATGTAGTCAACTCATCCTATAATAATAAAAACTTCTGCACAACCAAAATAGTTATATACAGTAACATAATTTGTACAACATAACAAACACTAAAACACATACATTACAGGCCCTTCCTTCTGTTATTCAGAGAATTCCTGTCTCTTATAATATGAAGCATATAACAGAACTGGGAAATTCAGAAAGGTGTAAGGACTTAGACTGAAAGTTTTGCTGAAGCAAAACTCTCAACAAACGGATATCAATAAAAGGCAGTTCCCTTTTGATATCACAAGATAAGAATGTAAAATCAAATTCATACTGCTGAATACATACTGCCAAAAGCTTATATTTTACATCTATATTACAGTTCAACATAAACATGCATTTCACATACAATAAATAGTGCTGAGACCTACAATCTGTCATGTCTAAACAATAGCTTGACATGATAAGCAGTCAGTATGTTAATAATGAAGCCCGAGATTCCTCTGTTTTTTGTGTGTTAACAACTATTACAATACATGATACTGTGAGACGTTTTCATCATGAAGTAATGGCATACCTCCTTTTGCTTTGGCTCCTGAGGATACACATCTGGAGGACCAAGTCGTGGTCTTTTCAGGGCTCGCTTTTCATAAGAGAACCCCATCATTGTAGCCTAAACAAATTTCTGGCTGGAACTTCTGTTTCAGATAAATCAAGCAACAAATACAGTATTATATTTCATTACAGGGAAGTAAGTATTAACACTTCAGACGACGGTTACTGTCATTTCTTATGTAACATAAAGAAAGTACCTTGCATTCCATATCAATGTTTCTTTCAGTTTAAATTCCCATTCATTTCCTGAAAAACAGGCAGGAAATAACTTCGTTTTCATATATTACGAAAACAACTTTGCAAATACACGTAAAGATGTGTATTTTCTTATATAGTACTGCAGATTATTTCTCTTGCCACTTATTCATAACAGCTTCTTGGTTGAAGTTGAAGGCGACGTTGAACGAGGTTAGAATTATTTGGGTTCCTCTACAATAGTCAAACATACGAAGATGCACTCTTACCAGACGTGGAACTTCTGTTATCAATAGTATTTATAGAGTTGTAATGCCTGCAGTGGAACTTCCAGTTCTTTTAAACTATTGCATGTATAACCTCGTAAAACCAAAGAAAAAACTGACTGAATAATAACATTACACTTTCAACACAATCATCCGTCCTAGGTAGAGTAAGGTGCCTTTGAGTTTAACAAAGATGCTTTCTTCACGTTTTTTGACTATTCACACGAGTAATAATATTCGGTAAAATATCTAAAGACAACGAAACCATTTTACATAGCACTTCACAAGCAGACATCTTGCAACAAAATTCATACAGTGACATCTACAGAACGAAGATAACCTAAAGAATATAGGCGCAGGTCTAACCATGGTCGCTATTATCAATCAGCAACAGTAAGGTGCGAAGAAAACTTAGGGGCATATACACTTAGGGCCCATTTGTGATTTCTAAACGTTTACGGATTCAGAATTATTTTAATCTTATTTTGTATTCCATATTCCCAGACCATTCTGCTACTGCTTATCAATTTTCCTAAAGAATATACCGTTAGGAAGATCAAAAAAAAAATCAACAGGAATTTATATTAATTTAATGGGGAAAAAACATAAATACCCTAATTACAAGCACAGAAAATTTATTATAAGCTAGTAATAAGTTTGATCTGCAAATAAAAGCACAAAAAATTAATTATATATTCCTGTTCCATCATCAGGATGCAAGACAATAGGTCATTTACATCTCTGTAATTTATCAAAGTATTCAGTGTATTATTAAAGAAATATAACAAAATGGTAGGTAATACAAGATTTACTATTTAATATTATATAGACCACTTACCTCCTACTGGTATAGTTACACATGAAGATAAAATAAATGCTCATACAGTAATAAAAAGTTTATTCTCACAGAAATCATAATATTCCACCAAATACAAGAATGTACAAGGTTGCATTATAATAAGGGCCACTTTTGGTCAATATTTTTATTGTACATGTACAGCACATCACTGAAAATGACAACTATTAAGTACAGAAATGTTATAATTTTAATTCTTTACTCTTAAGGCTCTTCCAATTACCATGTCTTTGGTCAACTGCCAAGCTATATTAAATAAAGTTTAGTATCCAGGATCAATGGTGACATCTCCAGGGTCAAGGACATATAGAAGAATATCTCCTCCACTCGTCCCATCTTCTTGCTGAACAATTGTTCCATCTGAGAAAATGAACGTATTACCTGTAACATAACAACTGTTTGTGAAATAAAATACTAAGACAAATAACACAATCATCATTTGTGGGTTGGGTAAGTACTAGATTTTCTATCAATCCTGCTTCAACATTTATTGAAAACTTTTATCTCTGTGTGAGCGGAGATAATCCAGTGACAGTTTCGGCACCTATGTGTGTAGGAGAAACAAGATCATCAATGAAAGGCCAGATTCCATGTCTTTATAAAACATATAATTATGAAAGGCACACAGTATTGTCCATCTACATTTAATTCCAGTGCTAGGCCAAATAGTTGAAAGTCACTTTTGTAAGGTGTACTAAAAATATGTACACACATATTCAATGAATGAAATAAAGACATTCTAATAAACTAAACCATTGTATATGTCAGCATTGGCACCTAGTGAATCTAATGTAGGTGTTCAAAATGACCACTGATAACTTCAATGCACAGCTGAATTCTTTAAAGAAGTAAGTATATATTTTTTATCCTCACCTGCTGTTACTTCATCACCCTGGATCTCAGTTTCTACCTGAAGTTCCATTTGGTCACCAACTGCACTCTGATCTACTGGTGTCCCCACTTCAGTATCTGTACTACTAACAGGTACACCTGATACTGTCAGTAGTATTTCTGCTCCTACAAAACAATTTGTGACAGTTTGAAACTCGAGGTTACAAACTTCTTTGTAACCTTTTATACATAGCTTGTGCATAGTACAATCTCTTTACCCAATGATTAATAAACAATAATATGATATCATAAACTCCAAGCCTCATTGTAACCAGATGAACATAAAGAGTTCAGATTAAGGCAACAGTCTCTAAATCTGAGACAGACTGTGCACAAAAAACTAGTGTGACAGTGCAATATCCAAAATTTTGGGAGATAGTTTTGTATCATGAAGTAAAGATGAAGGTTGCAAAGAAGACAGACAAGAAAAAAGATTTGACAGGGAAACTGATATGGAGGTAGTGACAATGCTCCGTCGATACAAAAAGACAACTAATTTTACATTGAGCCAAACCTTGAACTTCAAGGATCATGAATGTTTTTGTATTAATTTTCAAGGACTGTTCCACAGTCTTCATGCTGGAAGTGTTGGAAAACTGTGTTTCAGTTTACCTTTCTACTGGATAGTAAAAAAAAAATTTAAAAACTACATAGGAATTGCAGCCCTAACTATAACAGAATATATATTATTTTTATGAAGACACCTGTACATGCATTTTTGTAAGACAGGCCAGGTACAAAGTGTTAATGACACAGCTTTGAGAATCATATTGGATACTGGGAATGACCCGTTCTTCTAGTGCCTGAGTACTGTGGGTCCCAACTTTTCGTTGGCTTGATCTATACATATTCGGTAGGACTCCTTGGACGAGGGATCGGCCCATCGCAAGGCCTCTACCTGTACTCAGGACAGCACAACACAGAAAAACATCCATGGCTTGAGTGGGATTCGAACCCACGGTCCAAGCGGCACAAGGCCCACACCTCGGACCGCACGGCCACTGCGGACCCCTTGAGAATCATACCATTAGGTAATTATAATTGATATATTGTTACCAACAATGAAATGAACAGTGGTAGCCAGTTAATCCCAGTGAAAATGTCGCTTAACCTAAGAAAATCAAACATACCTTCAACTTGGTTGTCTGTCTGAACCAGGTTGACACTGGAACTGGGATTTATCTGCTGTGAAGTCTGTGCAGCACTGCCATTACTTGATGACTGAGAAAGAGGGCCTGTTAAACTGGCATTCACCAACGTGTTGGCTGGAGAGTCATTGCCACCTGCTTCTAGTTTATCCAGGAAACCTGGGGTTGACCATTCTTGATGGAGTTCACTATGGCGATTTTCAAGATGACGTCGAATTGAATTGCGATGGCGAACAGACATGTTACAATATGGACATACAAATATATGTCCACCATGAAATTTTCTGATGTGACTTTTCAACATATGCTCCTGAAATATAAATATTTTACGTATAAATATAAATAATTAAACACCTTTATAATTGAAACAAAATACTGTTAATTTTGCACACAAAAATACAGCGAGAGTGATCAAACCTCTTCAATACGTGTTAAACTTAAATCTGCACAATTCCATATTTAGCTCTTATGACTGACTACATTCAGATTTAAAGTTATTAAAATTTTTCACACAGACAAAAGACTACTTAAGAGACCTAGGTTTAGATGGGAAAACAGTATTAAAATAAACCTGAAAAAAGTAGGACTGATTTTAACTAGTATGCTTCTATCAACATGGTAATCAACTTACAGCTTCCATAAGAGCAAGAAATTCCTTGATCCTAAGCAATTATGAATTTTTCAGGGAATTTCTACACCATCAAGATGGCTTCTTCTGGGGTGATGTACCATGTAGCCTATCACAGCCTCTTGCTACCCTAACAATACTAAGTAATCTGTATAAATCACAAAGCTCCTAATTATGTAACATACTTGTGTCTCTTTTCTCTCTCTCTCTCTCTTTTAAGTTACACTGAATAGCAGGTCTTACCTTAACAAATCCCTTGTCACAGAGGTGGCACAGGTAAATACGCCCTTGAGTGTGTTCTAACATGTGCTGAGACAGATAGTCCCTTGACGTGAAATTCTTGCTACAATGATCACATGTCAGAATCATTTTGGCATTTGGATTATGCACAACAGCATGCTTTAACAAGTTGCCTTTCTGAAAAAATTTCTGGAAGGGAGAAAAGCATTGGTAACTATGAAGATCACTCAAAACTAAGTTTACAAGGCTTATAATTTGTAAATAAGGCATGTACATATTAAGGAACAATTGCATCATTATTATTATTATATATCATGCCTACTGACAGTCTGAGTGGCAATTCACATTGAAATACATTTTCTGCATTCTTTCAGCAAAGTACCATCACTGTTAAAAATTTAATCAGGAATAGAAGAAGAAAAAACAATTTTTAACTTCCGATTAAATACTATAAAAAATCATCTACATGAAACTGCTTTTTATTAATGAACAACCAACAGCATTATTTTTTTAAGAACCATTTTTAATACTGCTATTCTAACCTTGCCACAGTCCGTACATGAATAACGCCTGAAGCCTGTGTGACGATGCATGTGGACGTCTAAAGATTTCTTTGTCTTCAACTTCTTGTTGCACACAGGGCAAGGTATCTGTGCTTCCTGATGCACTGCATGGTGCTCCTGTAGTACATCTTTACGATGAAATCTCTTATTGCAAATTTCACAGGCAAACTTGCGCTCTCCTGTTGGGAACATAACCTTAATTCACTTATGTGTGTAGCAATTTAACATACATGAAATGAGCACTAATAGGATATACAGTTAAATTCAATATTGTCACTTCTGATATGAGTCAGAGTACAGTGTCTGTGCCAGAATTAGAAAACATGGTGATTCATAACTTTTTAGCCTACACTTGTTCTTTTTTGAAGTAATAGAAACAAGGAGGAAACCCAATTAAGGATCACAGTTATAGAGAACTTGGAGGATCAGTTATTATTGTAGGCTTAAAATGTCATGAGCTCATTTTAGTGTGTTTTTGGAGGACATGTAATGAAAGTCACATGACCCTTAGAAAATAAAAAGAAATGAAAGAAATTTGTGCCAGGTACAAAATATAATTAATTCATTGTAAATATGAAACCATTTACATCATTTTTATTCTATAATAATTATTTTTGTTTATTGCCACTTTGCATGGATGAATACTAGACGTTATGAAAAATTTACATAAATTTGCATCCTAAATTTGTTGACACTTACCATGTAACTGCATATGGGCTTTCAGAATATGAATTGTCTTGTACACTTCTCCACAGACATCACACACCAAGCCTCCTGACTTACTGGTGGTATCAGCACTTTTCTTCTCCTGTGACACCTCTCTAATACCATTTTCATCTCCCCCATTCTCGTATGTTGAAATATTTTTTTCTTCATCCCTGTTGCCAGCAGCTTTCTTCCTCTGTCTTTGCAAATCTCTATTTTCTTCCCTTGCACTACAATTATGAGAAGAATAATTTTCCTGTCAAAAATATAAAAGTAACACTTAATGCTGACAAGAACAGAAACTGAAACCTGCATTTACAATTTTAATAATAATATAACCAATCAGAATCTTAATTAAGTAAAATCTTAGGTTCTCACATGGTGAGCATTTTCCTGTCACTTTTTCGTTACACTTTTTCCTGTCACTTTTTCGTAACACTTTTTTGCGGAATGACACTGACCCTTCCATGTAGACGTATTTACGTCAAAAAATAGTGGTATGATAAAACAGGGAACATTTCAGACTGCAAACTGTCTAAAGCACAGAGATCAGACATAAATTTAAAACTTTGTGAAAATTTTCATTAATTCTTTCTGTATCAAATGTACAATTACATAAAAAATCTTAAAGAATAATAATGGAAAAGAATCAAAAGTAAATAAATCTTCTGAAGATCCTCTAACTCTCATACAACAAATTTAAACACCTCTGTTCACTGAATTTTGATCAAGGGAAGTTTGACTGCAATTTTACAGATACTGTATTAAATCAAATTACATAGAGCAGACAGGTGAATATAACATTCAGACAAGGAAAAAGAAAAACTTAAAACAAAAGAGAACATATAATTTTAAAATGTAATGGGGATGTGAAAATTATGTGAGGTATACAAAATTCTATGTATGTTAATGCCTACATGTATTTGTTTCCATTATTTCTTTCAGTCTTCAAAAACAGAAGTTTCGATGTGAAGTGACACTTTGCAATTAAACTGACTTACACAGTGGTGGAAGCTCCTACCACATTCATAGCAATGGTATTGTGGCACACCATGGATTACTTGATGCCTTGACAGAGTATGCAGTGAGGAGAACAGCTTCATGCACATCTCACACTTCAACACGCTTTCCGAACAAGTGTGCAAAATCCTCATTGAATCTGTTTTGAATCGTTCACTACACTGCTGGCAGGCATGGGGATATGCGTGCTGATACACATGTTCTCTGTACACAACAAGCTGTGAGAATGCAACATTGCAGTGAGGACACATTGTCTCACCAATGGTCTCCAGCTGTTTTCCCTGAAACAACAAATAGTGTATGTTACTTGTTTGGGATGTAACAAACAAAAATTACATGTTATGGATATTTCTTCAGCGATAAATAGTCATTCAGCATAAGAAACGTCTTGAAGATGGCTGCCTCCTAGGATATTGCACCATGTAGTCTGGTAGAAGTTTAGTGATGTTTCAGAGGTTCTTGCTTCCTCCATCATCAGGGCAAGTATCACCCTGATGATGGAGGCTGTAAATACCTATGAAATGTCTGTAAATTTCTATCAGACTATACACGACAACCCAGAATACATCCATCTTCACACTCACTGATATGAGAATGTAAAATCTCATGGCAGTGAGTAATTATTGACTTCTCAAAATGGACTTTAATAAACAGAGTTAATCACATTAATAATAGTATATTACACAGTTGGATGTCCTTAATTAGGAGACTTAATCAATTATTACATCTGTTCTAAGAGACAGAATGTATTGAACCGATAAGCTTACACGAAGAACAAAAGAGTAATTAAAATTAGAACTATACTGAAGTACTCATTACTTACCCTCATACAGTAGAGTTGATGATTTTGAAGAGCTTCACCAGACTGCAGCTTCTTGCCACAGGTAGTACATGGATGATTCTCTAAGTGAAGAAGCATGTGTTTATTCAAGTAGCTACGTCGAAGAAATTCTCTCTTACATACATGACACTGATATATGGGACTTGGCTTTGTTGAACACCGATGGGAAGTCAAAGTAGTTCTTGATGAATATAATCTCTGGCAGCTGTTGCATTTCCATTCACCTAGCGTAAACAATGTTGGCAATGAGTAAAATATTGTTTGGTTATAAACCATTTGTATGATCCTAAATCAGCAAAGTTATCTCTTCCTTACTACCTTTGACTTTATAAGGCAGTATAAGTTCTACGTGTAATCTAATAATAATGGCTCAAACCTCCGATGCTAAAACACAGTACGATGCGTCTGTTCACACATGTTTTATTGCAAGGCCTGTGATAAAAGTTAATGGCACTTGGAAACACTTAGGAACGAAGGACTTGGTTGTTGAAGATTTCTGTCTTCTGGGTTGTTGCGCTGTGTAGTCTGGTCATCGCCCTGATAACGGAGGCAGTATGACCTCTGAAACGTTGGTTAACAATTAACCCAGAAGACAGAACTCTTCATACTCATTGCCCTAATGACGGAGGCAGTATGACCTCTGAAACGTTGGTAAACATCGACCAGACTACACATCGCAACAACCCAGAAGACAGAACTCTTCATACTCACCGCTGTGAAAACCTCAAATCTTACGATTTAGTCGTTAGTTTCAGTCCCAACAATTGTACAAAAACTCAAAGAGTATCAAGGTTATGGTCCATCCCTAAATTCAATCCAGAATCATCCAAATACAAATTATTACAGAGCTCATCCCTTAACAGCTACATAACCTATTCTGCTATATTTTCACTCCTATTAATAAGATACCAGCATTGAGCACACAAAAACCTGTTTCTCCATTGCATTACTCCTTTCATCTTACCTGTATGTTTCGCCATATGCCGCTTAAAAAGCTTTTTAATAAGAAATTTCTTCTGGCAATAAGGGCAATTAAGAGAAGAGGTGTCTTCATTTACTCTTGAAGTATCAGCAAAACACGAGTGGTTCATAAGACTCTCCTTACGAGCAAATACAGCCAAACATGAGACACATGTAAATTCACCAGTGTGTTTACGCAAGTGGCGATACAAGTAATCGGCCTTGTGAAACTCCTTATTACAAATATCACAGTTATATGGAGGTCCTAGATCCACTGTTTTAGTACTGTCTGCAGGTAATAAAACTGGCCCATCTGCAACAGCATCCAAATCAAAATTGGCTGGTAATGAAATTGCATCCTGTCCTTCAGCATTTTGTACACATTTATCTAAATTCTGGCCATTTGTTGTATCAAAACTTGGTTCTGAAACTAAATCTAGGAATGCAGAAGAAACGTCTCCCTGTTCTACTGACAATCGCAATTCATTTGCTGCAGCAACTGTTTCTATGTCTCCAGTGTTAATTATACAGTCTTCATTATTACTGTTAATCACATCAGTGTTTCCTGCTTGTGTGTTTATAGGTGCACCATCCTCAACCTGATATCCTTCTTCTAAGGAATTATGCATGTTTTCTGTGCAGCTCTTAGAAATCATTTCTTCTGATACATCACTTGTCTGAAATTCTTCAAAGATAGTGTTATGAATCTCAGGTTTATCCATCGTGGATTCAGTTGTTAATGTATTTATTGCTTCATCAATATCAGCAGATTTTGACTGGTCTTCATTGTTCATCATGTTTCTGTTGTGAATGATTGTCACATGTGTGTTTATAATATTTATAATATTTTCTCTATTATTTTTCTGCGGATTAAGAGCAACAACACCGTCTGATCGTGTTTCTTCTTCTGCTTCCTCCATTGATTCAAACTGAGTTGTCATATTAGAGCCTGAAAGCACAAGATCAGTATCCTTTCCTGGCAAGCCATCTTCCGAGAAAACAATTTCCTGTGTTTCAGCTTTACGAATGTTATTTCTATTGTTTTTCTGCAACAATTTGCAATTATCTGTGGCCTCAAGGGCACCATCAGCAAAGCAGCCAGCCGTTTCTGAACCAAACTGTACATGACTGCTGCTTCTGTACGAATCATTAGACTGTAATTGTTCTAGAAACACATTCAAAGCTTCATGTTGTCTCTCTTGCAGCTCACCATCAGTCACAGAATCTGTTAATATTTGTCCTGTGTTTGTAACAAATATTGTCTGAGAACCGGGTTGAGAGAATTGACATGGTAGTTCTCCTGTCAGGTTTGCAATAACAATACTTGTCATTCTGCCACTATGTTCTCCTAGCAAAT
>NW_019060653.1:461326-472162 GCF_000696155.1 Zootermopsis nevadensis | reverse complement strand
CATCTTCCAAACTGCCCAATAATCGTGGCCGCTGAAGTATCATTTTGTGCTGAACAACTTTGTGTTTAACTAGCAACTGAAACAAAAAATGTCATTAAGCTCTTATGATGACAATTGAATATCAATATCTTTCAAAACAGAACTCATTCTGTATATAATACAGAGCTTTCAGAGTGACATTTCAGAAACTGTCTCCGTCTCCATCATCAGGGGCCCAGACAGTTTTCGAAACAATGAAAATTAACTGCACTTCTGCATGACTGATCATCTGAGAAGACTTCACTGCAAAATGTATTCTGGTTTCACTAATCTGACAAATACATTACTTCAATATGGAAAATAACAGGATTTGTAAAGGTATCAAAACCACTGACAACATTTCAGCCAAAGGGAGTGGAATTTGAATGCTCATTTGTAAAAATATCTTGTTGCCAGAAGTGCCTCAGTCATTAAAAAATCTATTCAATAAAGGATAGTAAGTTATTAAATACACCTAGGGCAAATAAATACACACTACTTTATGAAGTAAAAAGAAGAGAAAATCTGATAAGGCATTAAAATATGTGACAGAGGATTAAACATGTATATTATGAAATTGTGAAAACAATAAGTACATAAAACTGACAAAAGTTTTTTCCCCCAAGAGATGAAATATTTCAGTTACAGAAAATATATACACATCAAGGAATTGAAAAAAAACCAGTAAGGGCACACTGAATACTTACATTATAATTATTACAACATACTCTCAACATTAGGTGTAAAAAATGAACATAAAATCATTAAATTAATATTACATGAATTAAGAAAGCAAATATTTGCCATAAGACATCTATAAAAAAGATAAAAAAATGATTTGCTGAATTTTGTTATACAGAGGTTGAACTAACCTTTTCTGTTGCAAACTTCTGGTGACATAGATGACATTCCAACAACTTTTCTGAATGACCAAGGGATCGCTTGTAATGAGACATCAAATGCTTAGCAAAGGAAACCACACTGGTATCTTCAGCACAACAAATTCTACAGCGCCATCTATCAGGTGTTCGTCTTGCACCAAGCTGTCTGGCTGGCAACTGTTCTGCCAGTTTCTGGGTCACTTCGCGACCTGAATAAATACAATTCCTTCGATATTCTTGGAATTATTATGTGAAATTCATTACTGATATTTTATATAAAATATCAATAACAAATTTTCTATAAATATCAGAAACTAGACTGATATTTTTCAATGATAACTTGTATTTAATCATAAAAATATGTTCAAAATGACTGAATTTGTTGAGCAGGACTAATAAAAAAATATCTCACCTCTAATAAGTGAAAATTAAATTAATCACTTTCAGGAACATAAACATTCATGTATCATGGATACAAGAACTGGTGTAAAAAGGTGATGGGTCCCAACATAAAATTACTGTTTAGATTTAAAAGCTGTATCCTTCCCTAGCATTTACTGAAAAATGTTATGATGATTAATGTGTTGCATGACCTACTGAATATAATATAATAATTGAACTGCCATGTTTATCTTACTTAGCAACATCCCATGGAAATTCTTTTTTTCTTTCTCTTTCAGTTTCTGCTTCGACTCATATACATGGTCAGAAGTCTTGTCTCGATTCGCCTGGAAAAAATATTAATTACCATTACCTAAAATTTGAATTACAATGATTGGATAGCAGAGTTAGTTAAAGAAAATCATAGCAAAGTGAATTTCTAGAAGTATGTAATAAAATAATAAATGGTGAATACAGCATTTATAATATTTTTTGTATTAAATTAACTCTACATATTATGTCACTAAAGAAATGCCTTTTCTGCAACTTTATACACAGAGGCAAGCATGCAATTGTCAGCATTTACTTATAACAAATTTGACAACAATGACAAATTTGATTGTGGTCTTTGGATTTTGACACTGCATAGTCTTACAGGTGGCAGGCTAACAATGCTTTAGAGGAAATTATACCATACAATTTCTTTATTCTCACAAAATTCTCAACAAGGAACACACGTTTTTAAGTACTTACCTCATCATGGTTCAACATAAATACAAACAAATCTCATAGTTAACCAGTCACAAGGACAAACATGCAACAATCAACGGAAATGAACTGCACACTTCTCACAGTGGTAGACTGTTTACGTTAAAGCGAGTTACTGCATGTTGGCCACCTACCGACTACACAAATGCTCAAATGAAACTGCACGGTATATGCTGAACCTCTTCACTGTACTTCAATAAATAAAACAAACATTAACAGCATTGGTTTAAATGCTTACATCTGATGTGAGATCTATATTAAAAGGCACTGCTCCCATTTTGACAGCATAATATGGAGCATACCAAACTTTCAGTTGTTCACCAGCCTGTATATCTTTCATCACAGTATAATAAATTTCTTGGCCCATCTGAAAACAAATATGAGTGTTTATTAGATCTTTTTACAATCTTTGAACATGAGAGTACCAATTCTCTCAAACAGCTATGTTTCTAACATCAAAGAGCTATGTTGGTATTTTACTCCTTTCAATTTTCTCAGAGCTATGTTGGTATTTTACTCCTTTCCATTTTCTCATATGTTTATTACATAGAAGAATTACATAATTTTCTAATTGAAACAAAAAAGTATATTTTAACATTGTAGTCTGCTGTTCAACTTTGCTGTGACCATATTTTATGACTGAAAGTCTAAATGGATTTATACCCTTTTTTTTATTTATTTTGTATAATTTCCCTGTAAATGAGAACTAAAATATAAAAACCAACAGTACTTCGACAACTAAAATAGTTGGTTACAACAAAAAGTTTATATTAATGTTTTAAAACGTACTCTTTATTTTTGGTAGAGAAACATATATCAAATACCTGTGACATGTGGACTTCTTATCATGAAAATGTGCAAAGTGGAAAGTAATAAGTGAACTTCATTTTAAATGGTACATTCTGTAAATACTTTATAATATTTAATCATCTTAATCATCAGTCTCTATGTGTACATGCTGATACTTTAGGAGAAATGTGTAATACCTAAGGATTATATACATGGCTGGTTTTACATTTCTGTATACAAGAATTTATTTTTCTTCAACACTGTATTGAAACAGACAAATGACTATAAAATGATGTATGATCCAACTTAATTAAGAAGAAATAACTCCACAAAGAACAGTTCTTGCCTGATAACAAATAAGATTTTGTTCTTTACAGTATGTGGCTGGGGCAACAAGACACATCCAGTTGCATGCCTCCTCATCACTTGTATCCAAATAATAACTGGTTTCTTCAGTTTTACCAAAAACCTGAAGACAAAATTAACACAGAAAGTTAAGATACTGCAGAAATCAATCTGGTATTCCAATACTCTTTACTTTAGCCACCCTCTCCTTGGTGATACAACATGCCACATTTTAAAAAATCTCTAAGAACTGCAGTTCTGACATGGTTACTGTAAACTTTCATAAACATGTCCACAAACAGAAGAACTGAAGAAAAAAAATCATTCATTCAACATAAGTAAGCAACCTTCATTCTGATGTTGCTGTAATCTCATTATCATCATTTGTAGTGGACAACATAAACAAATTTAAAAAACTCAGATATCCACAATATAAGTATGATACAGAGACAACCTTCATGTGCCAAACACTAAACTCAATAAACATCAAAAAGGAGTTTACTATACTGGAATTAAGCTATTAAATACCGAATCTCAATTATTATAAATGTATGTAAGCAACAGGAAAAACCAATCTGAAAGAAAGGAGAATGAATATTGTGAACAAATAATTGAACCCATACTAATTCCATCTGTAGTTCATAATGTCAGAATATTCCCTTAATTTACTACCACCTTTAATGGAAAGTTGACAGCAGGATGAAGCATTTGAGTATGTCTGGCTATAAACGGTCCAAACTGAACACTTCGAGCAAAAGGTGCTCTTGCTACAACTGTTGTTGAGTTGTCAGCCAAATTCTGTACTTCCAAATTTGCAGGCAAAGTCAATCTGGCTCGAGTTGGAGTCTTTGTGTCTTCAACCTGAAAAAACAGCAATCTGGTAATAACTAACCAACACCACAAAGCAGAGTCATTGAGAAGATATCATTATTCAGTTAGTGAAGAAACTGTCTGCCATTTATGGAGCCTGAAGATTCATTACCTTGTTCACAGGAGTCAAGATGACAGAAGTGGCAGACACTGTAATTTGACATCTCCCGCATTAAAAAATATATAAATATATTGAACCTTTACATAAATTCCAGCAGCATGTGTCTTTTTTCGGAATGTTCATCTTATCTGAACTGCAAATAATTCAGTAAGGGCAAGTGGTAGGGAGAATCGAAAATACTAACAAAGTGGAAAATTCCTACATCGGATTATAATTGCATATTTTACACATTAAATCTCAGTATTATCTTAAATACTTACAGGTTTAAGCTCTCGAAGAAACGAACATGATTCTGTGTTATGGTTACGACCGCAAACATTGCAACCTACAAATGAAGTAAATATATAAATTTCTTTATCTACTGTGATAAACCCTAACCTACAACCTCAAACTTTATCCAGTGCTTCAACTTTTCGTCTTTTCCGAGAACGAAAAGACGTGAAAAGGTGAAAGGATGTAGACAGTATTTTGTTCGCATACTTTATTACCTGCAAGAAGAGATTTCTGCATGTTGTCAATCTGATAACTGTTTTATGAGGATTTCTTTGTATATCTTCATCTTTTGTAAGTAATAAGAACGCATAGATTAATCAGAGAAGTATGCAATATAACCAAATTTCGTATTTTATATCTTCTATATCTTGAATGCCGAAAATGGCTGACATAGCTAATGAATGAGTGGTGTTATGATGTCACATCCGCCACATTTCGTTACTGTCAGTTCGGGAGGGTGGCAAAATATCCTATATTAACTATACTAAAATTAAATTTATTACTGTAATGGTAAAAATCATGTCAGCTTCGTCACACTACTTCTAATGCCTCTGTATTATGAGCACTGCAAGCAGAGGTGGTAATGTCATACTTCGGGATCTTGTGTAAGTTTATAATTATTCAGCTGATAAAGACATTCTTTGATTTTACTGTACTCGAATGTTCATTGCTGTTATCACAAAAGCTCATGGTGATTCAACCCTATCCAGATCTACTTAAGTCCTTGTCATTCCTTTGACATGCAAAGCAGTATATTAAAGTAATAGGTTATAAAAATAGGCGCATTAACTCACCTAACATAACCAAATTCGAAACTTAAGTGGTATTCTGAATGATCCGAAGGTCAGTTTAGTATAATGAAAATATCAGACCTTGGGGCAAAGGGGTTTATCATTTGGTATGATTGTAACACTTTTTAGATCCACAGACCATTTGTTTAACAATAGAAACATATTGTCAATTTGGATGGCATGTTGAAGAGTATACACACGTTGTTTCTTAATAACTATAATAAAACATGGTCATTTATTCTTTCAACAGATGCTGAATGCTGGTGTATCCACATTTTGACACTGCTGGTGTACAGCGAGACTTGAGAAACTTTGGATTTGTGAAAAGGCAATGATATAATGAATGTGTATGCCTTGAAGATTGTTAAAATACTTCCAGTACTAACCTTAACTTTCACAATTTTGGTGTTTTGTTTTACTGTGTGCATTGATAATGCCAATGGTAGCTTTGTCATATTCATTCTTATGTCTCTGGAAGTGTATGTTAATTGGATAGCTATATATCTCATCAGTTACACAAATACTGACAATGATGCTAAAGATTCAAGAATAACAAACAGTGTGCCTCACAAGAACAGTGTTATATTAGACATGAATCCAGTAACTTTGCCTACAGCATATGGAGGAAGGCGTGATAATTACAAAAGGTGGGAGACTGTAAGTAAAAGTAACATGAATCAAGGCATTTCATCACAGAATATAGATATTAGAAAAATATGGTATTGTTCTAAATGTCATACAAACACACCATTCAGCTGCCATCATTGCCCTTTATGTAACAGATGTATTATATATCGTGACCACCACTGCCTGTTTCTGGGAACTTGCATCTGTTTCAAAAACATGTGTCATTTTATAATTCTTTGTATGTATGTCGGGTTAGTCAGTATATACGTGAACATTCGCTTGTTTCCGCTCCTGTATGAACATTTTCAGAAGCAAGAGGAAGGCACCATAACTTTATGGCATCTAAGTTCTAGGTGTTTCTTTCCTGTAGCATTAGGCAGATGGTTATCTAGTCAGGAAGATCTTTTGTTTCTTTCACTTGTAGCAATGTTTGATGTGTTGGTGTCTACTTCTGTCTTCACGCTAGGTTTTGGAATGTATCATTTATATCTGGCTCTCACTGGACAAAGCCAGATAAGACTGAAGGGAGGGATTGATAATCGTAATTCATATTCTAAAGGGAAAGTAAGTTTCAGAGATTTCCAAATTAATTTTGCTGTGATGTTTGGAAAATGGGGGGCATTGAATTTTATATTTCCAATTGTACTGTTAAAAAAAGTGTTGCACTTGAAATATTTTCAAAGGGAATCTAAGTATAACTGAATAATTTTAAAGAATTTGTAACAGTATGAAAAGGAAGATTTACATGCTGTTCATACAGCCATGGATGTTTGTCCGCATTTTCCTGTGTTGTGCTGTCCTGTGTGCAGGTAGAGGCCTTGCAATGGGCCAATCCCTCGTCCAAGAAGTCCTACCGAATGTCTATAGATCGAGCCAACAAAAAGTTGGGACCCGCAGTGTTCATGCACTTGAAGAACGGGTCGTTCCCAGTTCATACAGTACTACTGTTGGAATGCTTCCTTCTTTATAATTAATTAATTATAATTGTAATTAAACCTGCTGTTATAAAATTCCATAAGATGGAATACATTACATAAGTTTCTATATACTACAATATGAACACAAATTCACTGACAACAAAGAGAATCTTATTGCTGGTACTTTGCATGTTGTTTTCATGTGGACAGATTAGTGACAAGAAATCTGGTTTTCACTGACTTATTATTGGATTTTTGTTGATTCTAGTGAAGGGTTATATCTAAAATTATATTTGTAAGCTGCTCTATTGAACAATATTGGCTTCTTAATAAAACATTTGTTGGAACAAAATGTTATGTATAAAATAAATAAAAAATGGCCAACATGTTTTATCTGTCTATTCTATGAAGGGACCCTGTCTGTGCCTTCATGTAGAATATAAGTATACAATTAGCATTATAAATATGAGGGGTAAGACAGAAACAAACATTGGTTATTTTTACAAGCAGTTATATAAATGATATTTATTAGATAACAAGAATTATAAGGGAAAATATTCTTACATTCAGTCAACATTGAATAATTTAAATACTACATTCTTTTCGGTATACATAAAAAATGTTCAAGCATTAGGGGATTTGCTGCCCTATTTGTACACAGTATGACTATGGCTATTAAAGAACTGAAACTTCCATATATAATAGAATCCGTATTTAATGTTATCCCTCTAATGAAGGTTTCATTTGAGTTAATGTAAAATTAATTAGTATGTTTTCTGTGAGGAATAATTACAATAAAAATGTACTGAGGCCTGTGAAGTGCTGTGTAATGTTACTGTGCAAGGTCAATTTCATGGTATGGGTCTAATAAAACAATGGCACTTTTAATCAATTTATTTTCTAAACTACTTTCCATTTACTCACAACTATATACAGCATAATTTATAAATTTACAAAATTCATCTGTCTGAACTTATAATTCATGTTTAATTTTAGTTCTGTATCGTTTAGGATAACAAGAATGATCACAACTTGTTCTTTACTGAACTGGTTGGTTGGTTTGAATAAATTCTTATTCTTTGTTATATCATTCCATTATATATAAAAGTAAATGTATGAGAATACTGAACATCAGTTTGCCATCCTTGTATTATTACATTTATTTTGAATGAGACTAGATAGTGTGATATTACTATTTCTTCCTACACTTAACATTTATATGCTACATTATTTATTATTCACAATGCAAAAAAAAGTTAATACATCTTGTATTATATTATGGATTATCCTTACAACTGTGTATTTTGAATCTAAAGCCCTAACTTTCACTATATTAATTAAAACATATATATATATATCGAAACCACCTTCCTTTCGGCACTCTAACAATCTTAATGCTTGGAATAGATATACTTCATTAATTTCATTAAATGCTTTGTTCATTAAATTTCTCCTGAGTAGAACAAGCATAAATAGCTTTCTTAAAAGTGTACATTTTGCAGCCAAAAATAGTGACAACCTAGCACCCTGAAGAAGCCCAGCATCACCAACTTCTGAGTTCTGACTTTATTTCAAGGTCATGGAACTGCATTCCACTTCAGTTTTCAGCATAAAAAGATGTCAAATCTTACTGATCTCCATAACATTTAAATTTATGCTCCAAATTAATAAAATATTACTTTGAATATAGAGTTCTGAAACTTTAAAACTTTCAATTCAGTGACACCTAAAAATTCAATTAGATAATAGATGAAATCATGAGGCAGCCCCCGTAACAATCCTGAGAAGTGGACCAACAGGAGTTAGTGCAATCAGTATGACTGTCCCAAAATATATATATAATGTACTATTTCAATATTAGATCGAAACAAGAAAAAACCATTTATTACATGAAAGAGAAATGCACCAACATTAATTAAAATTAAATTCTAAAGCTCTGTATGAGGTTCATGATGCATTTGTTGCTTAGGATTGAAGTCACTTGGATGTATAAACAACCCCTCCATGGCCTGCCAGTGAACATGATTTGCTCCAGGGGAATTTATACCAACAATCTCTGACTGCCCATTTATTGGACGCCCATAGGTCCGTGATGTTGCTGACAAGTAACTGCAAAACATCCACCATATTAATAGTATATGATACAACAGAAGGAAGCTTGTATTACATTACCTGCATGTTTGATCTGTCATACGTTTATAAACAGAGATTAAATATTTCAACAATTCTTTAGATTTAACACAAACTAATGTAACTTATTAGTAAGCAACAAAATAGCTGAGTGTGCTGTAAACTACACATTCACTACAGACAACAAAAGTTCTCAATAAAATATTGTACACTGGTCACCTACAATAGCATGTACATGTTCTGATACATGAATCAATGTTTTATGAACTCTGTTTCCATTAGTATTAATGGTGGTACAATGACCAAGTTTCCTTCAGCAATGATTTAAACAATATCAAACTTACACTTCAGTATCAACATGTTTCAACATAATGCCTTCATCTCTCTCCCAGCAGTCACCATCACAAATCACCATCCAGTGATCACCAGTATCTCCCTCTCCTAAATGATTGAAACAAACATTTCAAGCTCAAAATTTCTATGAAATACACACAATGTAAATATTCAATTTACAATGGATTTGATTATAACAGCCTTCATAATGTACAACTTTCACTTACACATTTGAGGATAAAACATAACAAATACATGTCATTCACTTAATACAATATTGAAAAAAGACTGAATATAATATTAGAGGGTTGATGAAAAAAATTAAAGAATTTTAAAAGGTATTTGTGTAAGAAGGTAAAATAAAATTCAATAGTACACAATGAGCGGTTGGCCCTCAAAAGTTTTGTTATGGCGACGTATGTCCAATATGTGCACTTCTTGTCGCTATACGCACGTTGAGACAGCAATCCAGTTCCTACAAGACTAGATCCAACTTTTCTGGAATGACAACTTTGAGTGTCTCCCTGCTTCAGCATGGAAGAATGCACATTGTAACATAAACAGACACTGGATTATACATATCAAGGTCTTTCACGAGTGTCCACATAACATAACTTACACAACACCTGCAAATTTTCCATTCACATCCATCTTAATATTCATTTCACCCCACTCAATTTCAACAACTGACATGTTGTCAGTTCTAGGGATGGGCAATGATAATATGGAATGGGGACATTAGCAATATCTCCCTGTATACCGTTCCTCAAAACATACCTTGATCATCTCCATATGCTGATATTTCTTGGTTGCTAGATAACGGTGAGGAGAAAAGATGAGAATGAAGATTTTTTGATGTTGCCAGATGCTGTAATCTGATAATATCACCACATTTAACACGTTCCCTGTTAAAATAAAATGTATCAATTATAATTTAAATAATGAAGTAAATCAATACAAAGGAGCTCATGTTTGAGAAAATGGCATGAATGAACATTTGAAAAGCATCTCTCACATTAATTCATATTTATCTTACCCTCGAACACAATGCTTTCCAGTCTCTCCCTTAATTACCCAATGGGAATTGACATCTTCTTGAACATCAGTTCCTGTAACAGATTGCTGGCCACTGCCTGTTCCATACTTCACATCATGGGAATGTAACCGAACCTTATAACCAACATTCATCAATTTAAGGACTGAACCACATGTCACATATTTGTTGGATCGACCTATGCCCAAAAAAAAAGTTTTAACACCCACACACATCCAATTATGAACAATCCATAAAATGAAAATATTAGGGATTGTGGTCTTCTGGGTTGTGACACTACCGTTAATGTTGGTAACCACCTATAAGACTACATAGCATCACAACCAACAAGACCACAATGCAAATTTATAGTTCTATAAATACCTCCAAACTCACAAAATATTGGTAGTGTAGGTTCTGAACTTATTGAAATAAGGATTGGTCCTATATCTCTATATAACTAATTTTACTGAACAGTAACTGACAAACACTGGTAAATGTCAGATAACATATGGTCCATCAGTTTTATGTAAAACAATTGTTGATATTCAGCCTCTTT
>NW_019060653.1:441022-452195 GCF_000696155.1 Zootermopsis nevadensis | reverse complement strand
TCAATCAAAAAATTATGGGCATGAACAACTGTTTAGTTCTCTCCTCATATATTGTGACATTATATTATATAAAATTATATATTTTATTATATGTATCATATCCTATATTTACATTACATTACAAAAACAATAAATCTTGCACTGCACCTTCTGCCTGATATCCTTGACTAGCTTATCAAGAGTAGGCACAAAGTTACTTTGCCCACTTTGATCTTCTTCAGATCTTCCAAACTGCAAAGATTCGAACTCCAATTCCGTTGTGTCACGTCGCCTGCGACCTAATAAAGGTTTTCCGCAGCCACTAAACACCTATATAAAAAAAGAATATGGATATATCTAAATCTAACACCATACATTTCAGTAAAATGCTCTCTAAATATTAAACCTGAAATTTCCATTTTACTGTATGAACTAGAATTCAAGTAATCAATATATGTCTAAAATGTAGAGTTCAGCTTCAACTCTGAGATGACAATTTCATACACATACATTCTGTGGGAATTAAAAATGAATTCAACAGTTTAATAAACTCTCCTTGTTCTATATGCCGAAAGCTCGACGTCAACAACATGAAAGCTCACCAAAGAATCTGATATTAAGCCTCCTCAATCCAGTCAATATCATGAAAATATATTTGTCCACAATCTGCATTCCCACTGAGACTGAAATTTTCATAAAACACACATCACAGTAATTTCTGTTAACATTCAATGTACATTTTTACTGAAGTGCATTAAAGACATGTGCATTACTTAGTCATTACTGCAATAAAGTGTTCAGAATTTAATTCGCAAAGACATACCCTCTGCGAAACTTCAGGACCATTCTCTTGGAAGTTCATAATAGCTTCAGATATCTTGATATCAATGGGTTCCACCACCATCTCAATATTGAAAGGACCTAGTAACCTGTCTGTGACCTTCTCCATTGCATCTACAAAGAAAACACCATCAGTTTAGACAGAAAAGTGGAAAAGTATACTTCATAAAACAAAGAAATTTAACTGAATTATAAGTGGCAACACACCCACTTAAAATCTCAGAAACTGCTTAAGATAAACACTCGGAATTTTTTGTGGCATGGCCCCTGTAAATAAGAGAATCAAAAATAGAAAGTTTAAAATGTGCACGATCCCACAGGATCAGAAAAGGTTAGCTGTCAAAATTCTTTAACCCACTACCACACTTTAAATGCTCTGCCTCCTGACATACTTAGAGATCTTCATTAAGTTTCTTTTTACGCCTTATGCTAAAAATGGCAGCGGACACACAAGACGCAGCAAAATGTTTAACTACTTCAAGAATGTTATCATATTTGTGGAAAGTAACATTTGTTTTGAGTGCAACGCATATGAGTCTACGTGAAATGATGAACACCCCACCGACAAAGTTGTTCCAGTCTCCGTCGAGTTCTGCCTGGTAGGCTAAACACCCTTTCATTACATTAATGCAGTAGTTGCTGCAAGCCTTTAGCTCTGGAAGTCCCTGACAAGCTGGGCAGCCAGTCATCTTTGTAAGTGCCCGTACACAATCCGGACTGGGATTGATCTGCATTAAAATAAAACCACAATTAGTACACAAAAAATCAGCATGAAAACAGCGAATTGATACTCACCTAACAGCCTAAATCACATACAATCCCTCGTTAAGACCTTGTAACTTGTGGCAACATTTTTACAAATGGAAAAACTTCCTTATCATGTCTTAATTGATAATTGACAATATCAGAGTAATCAGGGGTTAAAGTAGTGCACACATCAAAGCAGCAAAGGAAATAAGAAAAAATGCCATCTTACCTTTACCATATTAGTAACAACATCAGTGGCCACATTTAGCGCTTGTGAAAATGTCCGCGTAGCCACAAAAGATCGCTTCAACTGAACGGACAATTTGTGAGGAACGTCGCCGAATGGCTTTAGTTCCTTCATATGTTCACCAACACACCCGAGATATCTGTCAATGTAACGAAGTGGTTCAGTTCTAACTTAGACAAATATACCTCGATTCAACTATTCAGTCACAGAAAATTCTGCAGACATACTCAAGAGCCCTAGAGTAGGCTGGTGAGTACACATCATCGCATCTCTTCTAGTAAGACTTATGTTGTATTGCTAAGATAACAGAGCTGGAGAATCTTACTTACATCCCTTTCTATTGCTACCTTAATATATATCTCGGGCATTTTGCAATGATTTTAATTATCTGGACAATAAAATAAATTGACTTCTTAAAACATTCATACATTTCAGTCCCAACGTATAAGAATCACATCCTACAAGGCCAATGCCTATGTGTGAATCTAGTCAGGCCATTCAAGAGCTATAATGTAAATATTACAACCCTAATTACGCTCCACATTAACATATTACATTACACTCCCTCTAGTTTCATATATTTGTCCTTACTTTTCATCGAAGTCATACTGAGCATTCAGGACGGTGAACATTTTTTGGTACAGAGTACTGAAAAATGTTTCCATTGCTTCTCCCAGGTCAACTTGGCCCTTAGTATAGTAGCGCTCCAATTCTTCAAATAAATCGGTGAAGACATATGAATTTTGCTCGTAGATAATACCATATGTCCTCTTGAACATGTCGTGGAACTCCCGCTTTGATGTTGCCAGCAACTCTTTGAAGAAACCTAAAAGAAAATTATATCAAGATCAAACATTGAATAAAAAGGCTATTCCATTTGTGTGATGAAATACGATAAGAACAGAACAACCTGGAAGATGATTAGGGGTGTACAGCTGTAAGAAAACATGACCTTGAGGGTAAAAACATGTGCTGTGTCACGTGATGCAAGGGCAGGTTATGCTGATAGATCAGTTGTGAAATTCTGTGGAATGAACATCAGCTCTTGGCAATCCTAATAACCATACTAAAAACACTTATCTAAGAGCACTTAGTTTACAGTTACTGCTATGGGTTTCCATAGTTTTTCTCTGTTTCAGTGCAATTTATAGTGAAATTACTGTATATGTTGTAAGGAACCAGAAATTTTTGGTTTTGTCATCAATACAGACAGTGTAACCATGTCAGCGCCTGGCAATACCAATAGGGGTGTCTACTTCTACCTTTCGTATCTCACACCCTGTAGATATGTGCGTGATGCACAAGGCCATCTGCATGGTTGAAACTCATTAGTTGCAAACTCCACAGATCAGAGTCGGCCAAATTATTGTTAATATTACGTATGCAAATGCCCATGAATATATTACCATATATAACTTTTTAATGGCAAATATTGACTTGTACTCCTTCTGTAAGTAACAGAACCTGTCTGTATCGTGGGGAAATTTCGACAAGAAAATGTAACATGAATTACTATATTATCCTAGGTCCACTTACCGCAGTGTGTACGCAGTGACAGTTTTAAAGGGTGTTAAGTTTTAGTACTTTGTTACCAAGACAAGAAGCAGGGAGATAATAATAGACCATGTTTGAAGTAGTATCTCAAACTCCTGACACATCCTGAACACAAACTAAACATAAGGCAGACAAATACTGCGCCCCCGGAGGACGCTGAAAATCACACACACACACACACACACACAGAGAGAGAGAGAGAGAGAGAGAGAGAGAGAGAGAGAGAGAGAGAGAGAGAGAGAGAGAGAGAGAGAGAGAGAGAGAGAGAGAGAGAGAGAGAGAACTTGCTGGATGTAAGAAGAAAAGTGGCATAAGACATGACATAGCAATTAATATAAACGTTTACAGCCATCCTGGAACTTGAAGCACGAAGCCTTGTACAAATACACGAAATATTTTAAAAAACAAAAATTAACTCACGGAGCAGATCTTTCTTAAGACACTGAGAGTCGCTGAGACAGATTTTCTCAGCCATTTATGGTACACAAACGTTTATTATTTACGTTGTCTGATCCAGATGAACCTAGTCCACACCTTCCTCCTACCAACACCTGTGTATCTAAACACTGGTTAACATCAAACATTCGACAAGGCTCTCACCCAAAAGGCGGACATACACTGAACTTGCCCAATATAATATGGACTACAGACTACAATACATGTAGTCAGACTGCTACAGAAAGCGTTCTTTAAAGTGATGTAAACATAAGATTAAACAGGAAAAATATAAGCAAAGACCTTGGGATGTTGTCAGAAGACCAATGTCATTTCCAAATCTTGAATTGGACACCTCTCACCCCTTGGGAATGAAGAGATTGTGGACGAACCATCAGATCACAAGGTTTCTCGTCAATATATTTTTCCCTATTCTAGTGTTTCTAGACCTTCCAAATCTTACGAAACATAAGAAAAATCTCTCCGATGAAGATAATTCTAATAAACATTGTGGAACTACTAAGATTACATGGCGTCACATTATACGGGAAGTTTGTGGAAGAAAGAGATCGTGGCTTCATGTTCTGTATTATCCAGCGTCTGAATGAAGGAGATGACAAAAATAACGAAATAACTGGTCTCCGGGCGGACATTTGAACTCAGGGTTGCCGGAATACGAAGCAAAGTAGTAAACACTGAACTATGACATTCAGTAATAAAATGTGAATCCTTTAAAATCCAATGGTAATTAATGTTCCAGCTGCTTCAACATATCATATTTACGGGTTTCTATTCCCACTGAAAACAGGGATTATTTCCTTAAAAAAACACGTCAACCACTTGATCTTTGTGATGGCGAAGAACTGTGTTTTCTTTGCGGTACGGACTGAGTTTTTAAATGCCGTATTTCCTCGACTTTAAGACGCGCCCTTGATTTGGTAATAGGTCTTCACGAAAATGACGCTATATCGATTCTTAGACGTCAATCGATTCTTAGACGCTATATCGATTCTTAGACGCCAATCGATTCTTAGACGCCATCAAATGTAAGACGATTTCAGAAAATTGAAAATATGAAAAAGTGCATCTTCAAATCGAGGAAATACGGTATTATTTAGAGGAACTTTCGCTTCAGAGGGTTAAATAGCCTTGTATAATTAGTTTTTATCCCTGGATTGATACACGAAGTACTGTCCGCTTAAGCAAACGTACGTTCTTGAATCTTGGGTTCCTGAGCCACGCGGAAATCGGAAACGACCAGAAACAATACATAACATAAAGTAATTCCATTAAGAAAACGCGTTTTCATTTCGGAATGACTCGTGTAATACTGAATGCAATTTAATTCTCGCGAATCCAAAGCACCTACAAACACTTCAGTCATACAAAGAGCTTCGTGTTTTAAGTTTGTTCAGTTTATTGATTTTCTCCATGCTAAAGCCAGCGGACGCCATCTCGAAGGCTGTTAGGCTACAATCATTTGCGCTAGTCCAGAGGCTCTACTTGGGGCGTTTTAAAGCTCATTATTTTTGCTTTATGACTAATGGGACGACAAAATCATATGTGATTTAGACAAACCAACAGAATTACTTGTGACTAAGAAAACAAAACGCGCAACGCCAATTTTATTATAGCCTTTTGGAGGCTTCGCCCGGTTTTTTCTACGAATTTCACAACTATCATACAGTTCTTGCACTGCCGTCTTATGAATTTTAACAACATTGTTCACTATCACAGATTACGCATTTATGTATCTTAAATTAGCTGACAATATAGCTTATTTTCAAAACGGTCAAACTGCTTAAACAGATGATAATTTGAAGACCGACGACTTCTCTCACTCGTCGCCGTGAAAAACACAAAATCTCAGTTGATACAATCAAACAGAATTTTAACATGATTAAGATTTCTGTATTTACTGATGTATTTATCATATTCTTGTTGCAACTAATTACAACTTACCATCAAACCTCTGTGCTCTTAGTTTAAGAAGTGTTCCAAGTTTGTTGAGCGTATCCTTAACCGCACGATCGAATTCCTGTCGACTTTGAGCACTTAGGTTATGTTCCATTTCTTCTGTGCAACATGTTAGTCCTTGCGGACAAACGCGCAGGTGTTCCCCTGAAACAAAGAAACAAAGAGAAATGCCTTCAGACAGCAATACGGTACAATTTTATAAACTAATACCATCAACTATTCGCTTTTACAAAATATCTTAACACTCATCACCTAATTCCAATGGTCGTCAGATCGTATTAATTCCTCAAAGCCGAAGGTCGCGAAATTATACTTAATAACCCAATCCGTACCGAAAAGAGAACACTTCACTTTACCATTACGAAGATACATTAATTCACGCTGTTTAAGAAAATAATCTGTTTTCGCTTAAAAAATAAGCAAAATAAATACTAGCAAGTGAACAAAACACTAACTCGGGGTTATTTATAATTATAATAATAATAGGACATGTTTGTTTTGTCTTACGACACATTTAAAACAAACGTCTCGGTGTTAAACGAGGAGTTGCTATTATAAAACAGAATAAAAATATATAAAAAAAGGAAAAATCATTTATCCTATAACAAAACATAACTGACATATAAAAATGACGCTGCTGAGAGGTCCCATGTTTATAAACTCGACGCCAATATACGACACGAAATGAGTTTATCCAGGCCGGGTCAGATGCATTACCCAGTATCCAGATGGCACGCGCGTTTCCAAAGAGGTGCTGAATAAGAGGAAAACAGCGGAGCAGTAAGTCACCGGAATGGAAGGTCTATATTAAGCAACCATTATACTCAGTGAACGGACATTACAAGGGATCTACATTTTTAAAAGTGTTGCCTCCCAAACACAGTTCACATCTGGTAAAAAAAACCATATTACTTGAGATAAAAATTAATATGGCCACGTGGCAGGTTGAGAAATAGCAGATTTAACAGCACTGACAGAGACAAGAAAGGAAACAGTGGATTAAGATAAGACAAAAGCCTTGCTTCCACGTCTTACATAAAACCAGCAAAATATTATAAACGAGAAATCTGAGCCTCGTGCGAACACGTAAAGACAAAGGATATTTTAAAGGTGTTACACGCTTTATAATACATCTTAAATCCAATACGAAGTTATCTGGTAAAATGTCCTCAAAACCGCGCGTCATTTGTCACTAACCCTTTGGAACCGAAGCTCGTCCAAATTAATGTTTAAGAATTCAGTCCGTACCGCAAAGAAAACACTACACTTAACCTATACAGAGATCAACTGGTGGATTCCGCTTAAGGACATAATCCCTGTTTACAGTGAGAATCATAGGGAACGCATAAATACAAATACACAAGAGTTACAGATTGTTAAAGTACGCGGTACGTAATAATTACAGTTGGGCTTTGAAAGGTTAAAAAAAACACGTTCACAAACATGGCGGCGGCAGCTAAAAGGATTACGACAATCTAGAAAACATACGAAATAAGAACCATGCGGAAAAACTGCTTTGTGTGTACGATTTACGATGCCACACCGGTCTCCTTCTGAAGTTTTATTTTTTTCTCAGACACCCAAGTCCTGTATTTAGATTATCTCACAACTAGGTATTGTGCCGCCTTTAGACTGGAATGGAGTTTACGTACCTGATTCGGTTATAAGAGGTTAGGTTTTATGCACAGCTTAGACTCCCCACCTTATCTGCTGTCTACAAATCTGCAGCAAACATTGTCAGTCGGTTTTTCTCTTCCAAGATAATTATACACCGCTCCTTTAACCTCCCTACTTATGTAATAAGCATAATCATCTCAATAAAAGAAAACAGAATACAACCGAGTACCAGATAATTGAGCCCCCGTACCCTTCAATTTCCATAGTGCAACCGTCAATTTGAACAATTATTTCAAATTCTTTTGTTGTTTGAAAGACGAAAATATAGTGCACTCCTATGTATGAGTCCCTGCATTCAGTCATCTTTCAGGACAAGTATAGACGATTCATAACACAGCAGTCAAGAAATCTGCAAAAAAAAAAGTGTTATATGGAACTTTGCCCTCCGTTCTTTTGAAGATAATTCACGATACGTAAAGACGCATTGCAGAGTCAAACATCCAATCTACTATTAAGAAAATACAGGTACAACATCTTGGTTCAACTTCCGTTTTACCTCGAAAGAAAAAAAAATTCACACTGTGCAAAATTTTGTACGCATTTATCATCTCAAATATAATACTCCATATATTTCACTTCATCGCCCTAATAATGTAAAATACGAGACTGATCTGTTCTGCCTACTGTAACAAGAAGCACCTCGAGTCTGGCTCGAAGACAAGAAAAACAAAGATTAGGTTAGGTGGGCCGGATACAGCCAATCGGATGGCCTGGAATTTCCCCATGCTTGTAGTTGAACACGAACGTGATGGGTGAGGAGGACGCATCTGTGACTCCTGCAGACATAAAACAGATCAAACAAGTTCCAAACACCCCTAAATGACAAATTAAATTTAAAATCAACATCCGGGTAGTTTCAAAACGTGTTAATAAAGACAGATAATCCATGAAGAAAGCTATATGAAGTTACAGCGTCGAAGTAATACAAACACGTTCCCTTTCCGAGTTTCTGAATGTGAGAGTTAACTTTGTCGAGAGACGACGACGACGTTGAACAACCTACAAAATCCTCGATCGCATAAAGACATACTGAAAGGTTAAGCCCTCTTACATTCCAAACCAGAATTATCACCAACACGATCATAGTGACCTGTAAATACACTTGTTTCAACTATGCAGAATGTTGAATTTGCAGAGGACGACGACTGAATAATTAATTGATTCCAGGAAGAATAGTCCTTCTCGCAAAACTGACAGTCGTTCTGCCAGCCATAAAATTCCCAGCTATTCTACTCCCATGTGAACACCCATCTACGCCTTGGTCTTCCGAGTTGCCGCTTTCCTTCACGCTTTGCAACTCCTCCATGAGCTATTGAGCCCAAATATTCTTCTCGACACCTGTTCTAAATCAGCAACAATCACTGTTCCTCACTCAACGTCAGACAACTCGTAGGTCCCGTTTCAGTAGTGCCTGGGTTTAATTCCTGATGGTGTATGGTATTTTTGGAATAGCAAATCCTTCGTCTCTTGGATACACTATTCACATTGTTATATATTTTTAATGGTCATAAATACAGCCAGATGAATGTTACGATTCTGTGGGAAAGGAAGTCCCACTACTGAGATCGACTCAGAAATTCATTATACGTCCGGTGTGTTATTTTGAACCATTGTTGGCGACTACATCTTGTAATAAAGCTTCTCATCGTATCTTATATCACTGTCTAGATAAACGATTGAATATTATTTTTATAACAATGTAATTACTCTCGGGACAACAATTCCTGTCAGCAGCTAACGCCATTTAAAAAAACATTCAATAATTTCCGAAGTTAAATGCCACCTTCAGTACAAATTTATCTTCAATTTGTTTCTAGATTCTTTCTGTAATTTTTGTACACTGAATTGTCCCTACCACGTGAACATTTCCTTATTTCTTATCGTGTTTATTTATTTTGTAAAAATGTTTTCCATGTAGTTTCCACTGTCGCCGACTTTCTAATTTCTTTCTCGTGATCTGTCTGTCTGCGGAACATCGAGTTCAGAGGTGTTATGGCAAGAGAAATGCATACGAAAACCGTCTAAAATCCTGGACTTGGGAGACCTCCTCACAGAGAGAATAATACAACTGAAAGGGCTTAAATATGTCCAGCGTTACAACCAACATCGTTATCTTAACTTCTGTGAGAATCTCAAATCATTCATCCGTCTTATTTTTTCATTGTTGCCTGGACGTGATTTATTATTGTGTATAATGACGGCGAATAGTCACGGTGGTCTAGCGGTTAGAACGCTGGCCTTGTAATCCTGGGGTCTCGGGTTCGATTCCCGGCGGTGCCCGAATTTATAACTTGTGTTGGGCAAGGCCGTGGTCTAGGCAACACGGAGTTTTCCTCCGTGGCATCCCAACAATTACTCCATTCACACACAGAAGAAGGCAATGGCAAACCACTTCTGGATCATCTGCCAAGAACGTATATGAACAGGTCCCAGTCAAGAAAAGGATGGAAGGATCCTGTTCATATGGACCTGTCGTCAGACAGAACACTAAATAATAAAACAAAATAATGCGATGCTATTGGTGGCGTTTCTGTGGCGTTCAAACGCTGCCATTTGCATTCAGCTCACCTGCTGAGAGTACATCGTCTTCAATGTTCTACGTGTCATTTTGCACCTACTCTGACCTGACGTGACCTTTGACCACGTTAATAGTAGAAAGTAGTTAATGGTAGAAGTTTACCGACGTTTCAGAGGTACCTGCTGCGTCCATAATCAGGACCCTCAGAAGTCAGCCATCGCCATATTCACCGCCGTGAGAACTCCAAATCCTGAATATTAGAGCCTGCGTGACCAGACTTAACAACAAAATAAATTCAGACTATGTAAATATGAACAGGTTGTAACAACTATTACGAAACTGTGCTGGCTGTTGGAATTCAATTGGCCTTCTTCCTTCTGTTGGCAAAAATATGTAGCTGTGTATTTTAACAGTCTTATTTTCATAATTTAACTAAGTTTATTGAAAAGATTAGCGGTGAGACTGGCCCTGTGCTTGATTATCATGACGTGAAGACAAACAGAGAAGCTGCCCCACCCCCTCCAAGGTAAACAGCCACCTGGAGCCATTCAACTGAAAACTGGACGAAACCCAGAACAAGTCCAGACATGACGGTAAGCAGAAAAATGTTAAACACTGGTCATTCTAGCACGATTAATAATTCTACACATTCAGCTTCCGTGACCTACATGGCATAATCCCAGCTTGCAAAGTTCATCAACGTAAAAGTGAACCAAATGAGTTTGCGAAATTGGCTCGTAAATTTGTAAGGGGGCGGGGGGGGGGGGGTTATTCAGGAGGGCACACACTTGTGCCACTTTCGCTTTTAACAAACATACCATAAAATAGGATCTCCCTTAAGCCAAGCTGGAAGGAAATAAAGCCATTAAGGCATGGCAACATCGCCATACCTTACTGACACCTTCGCGGTAAGGAATGCCAACACAGCGGCAACGGAAATGTCAGGAGAAGTCGTGAAATCTGACTGACCAATGTCACTGGCAGCATCTTTATCTGCACGAGGCTCATACGAAGTACTGAACAGAATGAGGTCACCCCTGGAAGCACATCCGCCAGCAACACATGGCTCTTTTATCATCGGCTGGTCGAAGTCCTTACACATTAGCCTGTGTCCAATCATCCTTCCTTTATAATGCGCGGATAAACCTGTTTGTCGCGCAGTTCCAAAGCCACCTGCCACAAGGAAATTTGCGAGCGAT